>BQNB010003701.1:0-111500 GCA_026074375.1 Tanacetum coccineum | reverse complement strand
ATTAAAACGTTATTTTACATGTTAACGTGTGCGTCCTTTTAGGCTCGAATAAATTCCGGACATATATAATTTATATTTGCTCATATTCCAAACAGGTATGTGTAGACTGTGTATTTGAACTATTCATTTTTAGTTTAATTTATCTTTACTTTTCCAACTTCCAAGCCGCATGTTTATTACCTACGTAGTATTAATATGTGTTTCGAAATGTCTTGTTCATTAAAGCACCACTAAATAAATACAATTACTTCAAGGACCGCTTTGAGTCAGCCACATTATTATTTGGTGCAGTAGTATCTAAATCTAAACAACATGTAATGTAGGATGACCATTATTTTTATTAAATGACAAAAACACTCAGAAACATAAAATTTAGGCAATACAAGTATAAATATTATACAATTAACTTATGTATCATAATACAGTTTGTCATTGTTTGAAGTTATTAGAACTCAAAATTCTCGTCTTCTATAATGTTACTGTCACGAAAAACGTATTATCAACACGTGAGTACACTGCTAGTATTTGATAAAGACAAAACTAAAAAAAATACATGAAAGGCCAACAACTTAAGGGATGGTTTAATCAAAGGCCATTTATTCTTCAAACTATATCAAGCTAGACGATTGAGTTCAAATATCTAATAATTTAAATGGAAAAAAGAGGGAAGAAATTTAATTTGAATATAAAATACAAGTCTCTAAGGATAGGTCTAAACATGTAATAGATCTATAAATATCACTTATCGTTGTGAGTATAACGTGGGGTGCATGAAGGAACAATAATAGCATGGCCCAAATAAGCAACGACGAACATCAAATCCAATTTTATTATTTTCTTTTATTAAATTTATTCATCTATTTATCTCCCAAGGAATAAAGGGAGGAAGGTAACAAGAAGACGATCTAACAAGAAACAATAATGTTCTCTTTTTGTAACAAATTTGCCTCTTAATTTCTTTAAACATCCTAGCGAAACTAGTTAAAAAAAATTAAAGAAGGTTACGCGTTCACGTCTTACGTACACAGTTTGCTTTTCTTAAACAAGTTAGAAATAGATAATTTTGAAATTTTTATAACACGTCTAATCTTGGTTATGTTTTATAAACATAGTTTCATAACTGCAATACGTACTATGCATGGCTACATGAAATACACTCGTACGTCATTGTAATCGTTGGTTCCAGAGGTTGGATATATCAATAAAGTTATATTACATGACTTCAATAAACAAATCGACAAATTAGAAGAAAATGAGTTCCATCTTCACTTCTTGTCTTGTGTTTTATTGTTCTTTTGCTGATGTAGTTTCTGAATGTTAAAATTTTTCCTTCGTGTGCTAGTATATACAAGTTAGTTAGTTGATCTCTAGATGTATTTTAAAACATTTATAAGGTAGAGATTAAAAGGCCTATGATTTGTTAAGAGTCTTTTTGTATAAATGAAACTACTTCTAAAGTTCTAATTATAAACAAATTATGGTGACAGAGATTATGCTCAAAATGACATTAAGTAAACCAATTTGATGCCAAAATTAAGTGGATAATTAATAAAATATACAACATGTACAAGTATATTACCCCATTAATTAAACATGATAGGAAGCTTTAGTGTTAAACAGATTGACTGTCTGGTCAAGTGTCGGTCCCTTCATTTTTATGCTTATTTGCCTATAAAACTGAAACAAGTTTTTTTCCCAAAATAACAAACAAGAAAGAATAAACAAAGCTATGTTTACTATACCATCATTTTTTTTAATTAAATCATAAATCCATGGTTGGTTATCTAGCATTTGATGCAAAAAAAGCCAAAAAGACTTTAATTTCCTCTTAAGGGCATCTACAATGAGCATGTGTAGCATGGTATCGTAGGTAAAATTTAATGATGTGTCCTCATTACCTTCACTATGATGTAGCAAAGTGACAAACGCATCATAGGAATTTCAGCAGTATGATTGAAACTCATGCTAAAAGTGATTGAAAAGTGTTGACGTTGAAATTTATCAAACCATGTAAGCGTTCAATGTTTTACGGATGTTTTATATAAGATAAAGAAATAATGATGAGGCAATGCATAAAAAACCGAGTAAAGTTCGATACACTGTAGATGCTCTAATATCACATGGATCATTCATATAATTTTTGGTAGGGGGTTCATCGATTCGGTTATCGGTTCAGTTTTAACAAATTCGGTTCGATTTTGGTTCGGGTTAGTTTTGGTTTTCGGTTCAGTCGGCTATTACCCGATTTGTGAACACCCATAATAAAACTGAAGAATGATTGCGGATAACAACTACTTGGGCTCTTTGCAGTTTTTTAGAATTTCGGGTGGGCTGAATATTACACCGCCACTGGGCCAGCTTTTTTTGTGATGACTTTCAGTAAGAGTAAAAATATGTTTTAAAACTTGAATAATATCTGAACAATTACATATTTATATTTTGCTATTTTTTTCCATGATTTTGTTTTAAGAAGATTAGTTACGACTTACAAATACTTGGAAGAAAACACCAAGAAGTTAAAATGGACATATACATACTTGCATAATGCGTAATGCATGCCTTATTAGATTAATTTTATATAATATATAGATAAGTACATCAATGGAAGATAAACATTTCGCTATGCCATGGATCAAATTATATAAGAAATCCATTCATGACGATGTTTTAGTTTGATGTGTATATTGATTAAATACATAAATATAAATAAATTATTAGGTTAGTTGGTCCAAGCCCGGTCATAGGTTTCGATCCATTAAGAATACTGGGGTTTTATGTATTCACCTATATAAGTATTTGTATTGTATAACAGTGAGTAATACCTAGGGTTTTATAATGTCTAACATTCATCACAAGCGTATATACATATACAATTGTTTCCCAAAGTCTCCAACCATGGCGTCCGATCAACCGAAGATGACGACAGAGTTTCCGCAAGATATACTTTTCTTCCACATACTACCAAGGCTACCAGGCAATTCTGTACTCCGTTTTAAGCGTGTTTCCAAGCAATGGAACTCGTTCTTATCGACACCATTGTTTAAAAATATGCACCTTCAATATATACCAAACGAGGATCATCACACCCCGCACAAACTTCTCATATTATCTGAGACAAGGCCATTCAAGTTCCGTACCATTGACTGTGAAGCACCTGAAGACGGCTTAACTACCAGCCGCATCTTGCCTTTCAAAGTGACGGATGATGACGAAAACGTATGCGCTTTGACAAGTTTTCGTGGATTGGTATGTGTAGGCATAAGTAGCCGCTTTCTTATGGAATATTCTAATCTGATTTTATGGAATCCTTTGACGGGTGATCACAAGGTATTGTCTAGAACCAATTGCGGCAAGAGATGCTACGAGACTTATGGAAACATATTTAGGCTGTTTTACAACTCTTCAGATGACGACTACAAACTTATATGTGTACACTTGCAGCGTCGTTGCCAAGTTTACATATACTCATTGAAATCCGACACATGGAGAAAACTCAATTCAACCTATGAATTAAACCAAAGGTGCGACAATTTATATTGGAGTACATCTTCTTGGTTGAACGGAAACTTCTACTTTTTAAGAATGGCTGACATTCGAGAAGACTTACAAATAGCAGACCTTCCTTTTTATTCAATTATAAGGTTCAACACAAAGACTGAAAAGTTCACAGAGATACCAACTCTGATTTCTAGAGACCATGATAATACAACATATTTGCATTCAACAGTTTTAAGAGGTTGCATTCAACAGTTTTAAGAGGCAACATTCACATCTATGTGACATGTGATAGATATCGGAGACGGAGAAGGCCCCTAAGGGAGGTGGAACAGAAGGTCGAGTTGTGGAGGATGAATATAATGAATATTGAATTAACCACACATCTAATGGTGTGTTGTATCTATATTTATAATGACAAGTATACAAGATACATAGTATATCAACTCCTATAATTCTGGAGTGATAAGTACAAATATATTTAGTCGATATTATCTAATATCCCCCCTCAAGCGAATAGGTGGTGGACCAAGGCGTAGCAGAGACCGAAAATACTCAAATTGAGGGCGCGAAAGACTCTTCGTAAAAATGTCTGCCACTTGAAGCTTGGTTGGTATGAACTTGGTATAGAGCTTACCTGATGCAACAAGTTCTCGAACGAAGTGATAATCCAGATCGATGTGTTTGGCACGTTTGTGAGAAACTGGATTTTGAGACATAAACAAAGCACTTTTATTGTCACACAAAAGTGTCGGTCGATCCGGTGGTAGAGCATGAAGTTCTCGAAGCAAATGTGTAATCCAAATGATCTCTGCAGCGGTGTTTGCCATGGCACGATATTCTGATTCGCAACTAGATCGAGAAACAGTTGGTTGTTTCTTGGCACTCCAAGATACTAAGTTGCCTCCGAGAAATATGGAATATCCATAAGTGGACCGACGAGTTTCGATACAGCGAGCCCAATCAGCATCCGAGTAGCCCAAGATAGAGTTGGAATGTGGTCGCCGAAAAATGAGACCATATGTGATTGTACCCTTGACATATCGTAGAATGCGTTTGACAGATTGAAAATGAGCATCGGTTGGAGCATGAAGGAACTGACTAGCTTGATTTACCGCATAAGATAAATCAGGCCTAGTGATGGTGAGGTATTGCAAAGCTCCCACTAGAGATCGATAAAGAGTAGGATTAGCGAAAAGAGATCCACCTGTCACAAACACTTCATTAGCAGCCAAGGGAGTAGACACGGGTTTTGAATCCAGCAATGCAGCCCGAGTAAGAACATCTGTGGCATATTTGGCTTGACTAAGGAAAAGCCCATCGTTAGTGTAACTTACTTCAAGGCCAAGAAAATAGCTAAGGTCACCAAGGTCTTTTATGGCAAACTCCTGATTAAGACGAGTGGTAAATGAGGTGAGCAAGGATTCATTGTTGCCAGTGAGGATTAAGTCATCAACATACACGAGCAAATACATGATGCAAGAGTCTTTAGTGAAAACAAATAAGGAAGTGTCGGCTCGACTACAAACAAAACCATGAGCAAGTAAAAAAGAACTTAGTCGATGAAACCAAGCTCGTGGAGCTTGCTTTAAACCGTAAAGTGCCTTGGATAATTTGCATACATGATTTGGAAATTGCGGATCAATGAACCCTGGTGGTTGCTCCATGTAAACAGTCTCATTAAGGTGTCCATGTAAAAACGCATTTTTGACATCTAACTGATGTAGACGCCAACGATGGAGTACAGCCAAAGATAGAACAATTCTCACAGTAGAAGCTTTAACAACTGGACTGAACGTGTGGGAATAATCGAGACCCGGAATTTGAGTAAAACCCTGAGCCACCACACGTGCTTTAAACCTTTCAACCGAGCCATCAGCATGATATTTGATTCGATAAACCCATTTGGAACCAACAATATTAGAAGCAGATGGACGTGGTACAAGGGTCCAAGTACAATTTTGTTTTAAAGCCTCCATTTCATCATGCATAGCAGCCATCCATTGAGGATGTTTAGCTGCGGATTTGAATCCCTTTGGCTGAACAAGAGAAAAAAGAGCAGCATGTAAAGCATGAGATGTAAGAGATACAAAATCCGGAGAGTGCTTTGTCTTGAAAATTCCTGATTTAGAACGAGTCTTCATCTGGTGAACGGACGAAGGCTCGGTAGGAGCAGTGGCCGGAGGTGCACCATGAGAAGAGACATCATCACTGTCGGTTGGTGGGTTGTCGTCTTCAGATGAATACGGTGATGAAGGCGTTGAGTCAGGCTCATGGATTGGTTCAGCAGCAGTTGTTGGAACGGGGCACAGCCCACACGGACTCGAAGATGAGGGCCTTGTATCGGTGGGCCGAGATTCAGGAACCGGGGCATCTGATATGGGTGGCCCATCTTCTAGAAAAGTGCACAACTGAAGTGTTGAAAGAGCATTAGGATTAGCGGTGCTAGCAAAAGGAAAAGTTACCTCATCAAACCGTGCATGCCGAGTAATATATATACGAGACGAATCCGGATCAAGGCATTTGTAACCTTTATATTGAGGGTTGTAACCAATAAAAACACAAGGTATACTTCTTGGAGCCAACTTATGAGCTGAATAATCACGTAAATATGGGTAGACAAGACATCCAAAAGCACGAAAATTTGTGTAGTTTGGCAGCCTTGAATATAATAATTCAAAAGGAGAGTGATTACCAAGAAGTTTAGTAGGTAACCGATTGATGATGTACGTGGCTGAACTAAATGCATCTACCCAATACGATGCAGGAACATGAGCATGGAATAGCATAGCCAACCCAGTTTCAACAAGATGCCGATGTTTACGCTCAGCACGCCCGTTTTGTTGAGGTGTGTAAGGACATGATAATCGGTGAAGTGTGCCATTGTCTTCAAAAATTTTCCGAACCGTGTGATTCACAAATTCTGTGCCTCCATCACTTTGAAAAACTTTAATTTTCCTAGATAATTGAGTCTGTACAAGTTTGATAAATGCAGATAAAACCGTATAGAAGCCAGACTTGGTTTTTAAAGGATAAAACCATGTGAAACGAGAATAATCATCAACAAATATAACATAGTACAAGTAACCATCTGATGAAACAGGTGCAGGACCCCATAAATCACAATGAATTAAATCTAATGGATATGAAGATCGTTTAGAATTAAGTTCAAAGGGTAAACGTTGGCTTTTGGAGAGTTGACAAGGTTTGCAAATATTCGGTTTAGGTAGTATAGAAGTAACATCTAAAACACCCAATTTATTTAAAGTTGAAATAACATCAAAAGAAACATGTCCTAAACGATTATGCCATAATTCAAAAGAAGCTTTTCTTGAGACACCAACAGTTGCCGCCAAGGCCATTGGAGTATCTCGAAGCACATAAAGCCCAACTTCAACAAAGTCCTTGTTGCGATCACCTGTTTGTTCCTGTCCTAATATTAAAATGGTTGAGATAAAAAACATCACCGGATTAATCCAATGGTAAGTTTGCTTATCGACAGGAGATTTTTGGTAATTATAGGTAAGGACCGAAAACATCCACTAAGCAAATATTTTAATTTGAAACACAGAGATTGACCAATATAGTGAAACAGAGTAAATCATCACCATTACCGAAAAAAACACGCATATTACACGAATGAGGACGCTGAATTCGAACATTATCCGGAGAAAGAGGTCATGTTAGCCGTGTCACCTGAATCGACGTAACCAATCCGGGTAGCACTAGAGTAACATGGCTTGAGAGGTGAAGCTTGTTTGCCCAAAGATCCGATAAAGTTGCAACCACCTGCTACTTAATTAACTGTATTTTAACGATCTCTCCCAAAGACGTTCTTGTTAAATCATGTGGCAAGTTATGGGTTCTTGACAGAGTATGCCCAGTATGAACTTTAAAAAACAGGCATTGGTTTCCTATGTGAAAAACTCTATAATTATGTGTCACATTAATATTGCTTAAACACAATAGATATTACTCTTAAGTGACTTAGAACGACAATTTAAATACTCTTCATCTTCCTTACGATGTTATATCACAAGAGATAAATGTCGCTTACAAATACCAAAAAAGAGATTATAAAAAAAAGCTAAACTATGAAATAAAAACTTAGACTATCTTGAAAAGCAAACAAGTGTTTGCATTACTTTTGAATTAAAATAAGAATCGCCAAAAGTAGCTTAATACCCTTATAATCCTACTAAACAATATAACATCACAAGTGGATGGATTACATTAAATACAGTTTATAATTTCAAAATAATTACAAATAGTGTCACATTCAATTATTATTAATACACTTGTGATATTAATCATATGTGGAATACCATAACTAGTGCCATGTTATATTTCTTTATCACATGAGACTTTATTTTATTTATTTATCATTGGTGATATTACAATGTCAGGGATAATAATTGTTAAGCCACAAGTGAATCTTAGTTGATAAATGTTATATTTATCATCGGTGATAATACAATCTCAGGGGTAATCAATGTTAAGCCACGAGTGAATCTTAATTGACAAAGGTTATATTTATCACCGGTTATATTACAATATCAGGGGTAATCAGTGTTTAATCTCCTACAAAAAATCTTATATAATAAGGTTTCCGAAGGCGGATCTTGGCAGTCTTGAAGGCTATGTTGTTACAATATTCCTAAGAGATCACATGTGTAAAGAAAAAGTTTATGTAAAAACCCTTGAATAATACACTAGTGGATATGGTATGAGTTTTGGTATATGGTTTTCGAGGTTAGGGGTTTAAGTTTTGCGTACGTGAATTAGTGGTTAGGGATTAGGATTTTTGGTAAAGATCTAAAAAGGTTTAATGTATAAATCGTTTGTGATATTAGACCTAAGTGGGTTTAGTGGTTTAGGTATAAATAGTGGTTAAGAGGGTTTTATGGATTTGTATATTGCGTTTAGTGGTTAAGGAGATGGGTGTGTTTAGTGTGTTTTTGGTCACAGTATAGGGTTAGGGTTAGGGTTTAGTTGTTAGGTGTTTAGGATATTTTTGGTATATGGTTAATGTTAGGGCTTAAGAATTTTGGTATAGGATTTAAAGTTACCGTAGTACATCAAATGTGATATTAAACCCTATTGGTTATAGGGGTTTAAGGTTTTTGGTATAGGGATTAGTGGATTAGGGGTTTAGGGTAATAGGTATAGATTTTAATGTTTTATGTATAATCACTTGTGATTATTATACCTTATTGATAGAGATTAGGGGTTTAAAGGTATAAAGAGTGTTATTAATAGCGTAAGGGGTTATAAGTATTTTTGGTAAATATTTTAACGTTTTATTAATATATCACTTGTGAATAATTAAAAAGTTACCTAAGTGGTTAGGGGTTAATGGTATGTTGGTGATAGGGATTAGCTTGTTTAGATGTTTAGGGTTTGTATGGTAAAAGAGACGTTTTTACGATGAATCATCTACTTGTAGACTATTAAATCCTTTAGTGTTAGTTGTGGCAGATAGTTGAAGTGTTTTTGTTGTATAAGGTATTAGTGTAAATGGGACTTTATGATATTATTTGTATGTAAAAGGTGCAAAATCGTATCCTAAGCCGGGCGATCGACCACCTTGTATGCTTGTAAACGGTCATGGCGAAATTAATTGACGATAATCCGATTGCATATTTGGCAAAATTTAGGTATTTCTGGCAAGTTTTGTGTATTTCTGTCGAATTTTAGATATTATTGGCAAGTTTGTTTGTAAAAAACAACTTGTAATAGATTTAAACAGTTAATATAAGTGATCAAAACAAGTTTAGGGTGAGCTTTAAGTACTTCCGGAAAGATTAGAAGGTTTTCGGCAAGTTTAACTACCGTTGACCACCGTTGATCGCCGTTGACCACGGTTGACCTATTTGTTTGAAAACGTACAAAATGTCAAAAAAAGTCCATTAATTGCAAATTGGACAAGAAAATGTACAAAAACGTGCGAAAGCGAACAAAAACGTATAAAAACCTAAAAACTTTAAAAAACGTACAAAATGTAAAAAAAGTCAATTAAATGCAATTTGGGCAAGATTTGTCAAAAAAAGGACGAAAACCTGCGAAAACAGACGAAAACGTGCGAAAGCTTGCGAAAACGCGTGAACGCTGGCCGAAACGAGCGAACGCTGGCCGAAACGCGCGAAAGCTGGCCGAAACGCGCGAAAGCTGGCCGAAAAGAGCCAAAGCTGGCCGAAACGCGCGAAAGCTGACGTAAACGCGCGAAACTGACATAAACGCACGAAAGCTGGCGTAAACATGCGAAAGCTGGCTTAAACGTGCGAAAACGTGCAAAAGCTGACGAAAACACGCCAATGCCGACGAAAACACGCGAATGCAGGCGAGAATGCACGAATGCCGGCGAAAACGCGCAAAAGCTAGCAAAACGCGCGAAAATGCTTGAAAGCTGACGAAAACACTCGAAAGCCAACGAAAACGCGCAAATGCGGACGAAAGCGTAAGAAAATGTCCAAAAACGGACGAAAACATGTAAAAATTTGTGAAAACGTGCGAAAGCGGACGAAAACAGAAGAAAAAGTGTGAAAACGTATGAAAACGTGCGAAAACGTGCGAAAACGTAAGAAATCGTGCGAGAACATAAGAAAACATGCGAGAAAGTCTAAAAAAGAATGAAAACGGGCGAAAACACGCGAAAGCGTACGAAAACGTGCAAAAGCCGAAGAAAACGTATAAGAACGTAAAAAACGTAAAAACGTAAAAAAACATAAAAATGTCAAAAATGTTAATTAATTGCAATTTGAGCAAAATTTGCCAACTCTACAAATAATGAGGGAGTGGTTAGTGTGGGTTTTAGTAAATTTACACTTTTGGTCCCTCCATGTTTTTTTCTAATCTTAAAACTTGTCTTTTTAATTTAATGAAATGAGTATCAGATTTACCCGTGTATGCTAAGGAGCAAACGAGTAATGCAAAATAACTCACCTCTTTATATGAATCTCCGGATAAACGTATTACAAATTTAAAGATGTGCATACAAACACTCAGACTTGTTATATTATGACTGACCATATGGTAACTCCTTTATTATAGCATCTTGATAGATTTGTTCCTAAATATTCTAAAGACATATTTAAGGAAATCGTGGATGCGGTTATTCCCTTCATTAGTGATGTTTACAATATAGGAGGGATATTGTATCCCGTGTCTACACGCGCACGGGAAGCAAAATAAATGCCATCGCATATGTAGACTATTGCACGACCTGGCTTGACCACACTTGACTTTAGAGGTCAAGCCAACTAGTGCAATAGTCACACTTTCTAGACGCTTTAATGTTTCAGTGGCGATTCGAACAACACGACAATCACAATCCCTCTTTTATTGTAAAACATCACTAAGGAGAAGACAAAAGCGCATCATAAAAATAAAAGGCATCTTAGTGCTCGCGAAATCAAGTATCGAACTTGTAGTTAAAAAGAGAAGTAAACCGCACCACGATTTCATCATAAAGCTGTCCCTTTACAATACTTAACACTTGCATCCATTTGCATGAATTATATAAAAATAAAAATAAATGGTTAAGTAGCTTACAAAGCCAACAAAATACATCAATAGCTATCAAATTACCACCAACATCACAAATACCAACAAGATGTTATTACCGCTCAAGCAAATCACGTTGCAAAAAACTAAAAATCTAAACTGAGATTTTAACGCAGATATTTACAATGTAAGAAGCCATACTTTCCCTAGTATATCAAGACCTCAATGCAGAAATAATTTCACATGACATGTTCTTTTTTTTTGGATGTAGCTTCATAAATACACACATTTAACTACACTGCGCACTTCTATCAAGCCACACAACACATTCAACAAATTCCAAAACACTATCACATAAAAAAGCAAAGTTTTCAAAAGTCGCCAAACATAACTATCAACAACATTCTCATACTTCATATCAACATCGATCAATTCAAATTTAGAAACAAAAAACAATCATGTCGATATCTTACCTATCACAATTGTCTATACGAAAGCAACAAATACATAAACTATCCTTACAACTATCACATATAACATCATTCCCACAACACTATAACGAATCAAACAAATACCAACATAACAAAAACTAGATAGGCAGATATGGAATCACAAGACCATAATGAAAGCAGACTGTATGTATTTAGTGTTTTGTGTACTACATATAATTTAAATGTATTTTTTTAATTGTCGCCGGTACGTATTTGCTTGCGCTTTCGCCTTTAATACCCAACATACTAGTATTTACTCCTAACAATTACTACATCATAACGCACAAACAGAAACAAAATCGTAACTATATATCAGATAAAAAAATAGATTTCAAGTAGCCATTTTAATCTATCGATTACTCTTTGATTTTGTGAAAAATGAGTGAAGTCGGGTATTAGGCGGTGGGGAATCGTTGAAAGTAGAACCCTAAGGAACAATTAGACTTATGAAACCTTGGTTGAAAGATTATGATAACTAAAACATCCCGAATCACTTTCTCACACCGATTGTGAGTTCTCGTGAGTGAGTACGTAGATTTACAAGAGCCCATGTAAATAAAACCTTTCGATAGTGAGATGTCGGAGAATGCGAGATTGGACGTCCTCAGCACATTCGCTCGAAAGAAGTTAATGACGTGCGCTCTAGAACCAGTCTACAAATACTCAGTCACAGAACGACACAAACGGTGTGCAGAAGTCCCTACATAACCCCGTAGTTCGATTATGGCGACAGTTATATAGGATATTTATTATCAAAATCAATAACACCATAAGTACAATTCAAGTTTATCCAAGTTATGATTTGACGATTTCCCACATTTGATGTTAAGTAACTGTAAGCAAACACAAATTTTTTGCTAATTCCAAGATTACTTAAGGCATCCGACTAAATGCAAATCAACAATAATTAAACCATTAACAAAAACCCAAGTTTTTAGGATTAAACACACGCATCAAATGTCTAGCAATTTTGCGTTAACACCTTGAGCCAAAAATGTGCGAAGGCTGTTATCATTTATCTTATTTGCAATAAAATAAGCAACACATTAGAATGACTTAACATGTACACCGTCTTTATTCCGCTGCAGAAACCACAACACTTAGACTTTACAATTGGTTTCTGGTCTTTTAACCTGAAAAGATAACGTCCTTCCAGTGAAGCTCTTGACATTTATATTGTCGTGTTATCGGGAACGGAATACATTTAGTTATAACATTTAAGAATAGACTTTTATATAAGAATAGACTTACATATGTTTCATAATGTAAATTAAATTGTAACTAAGTCATGTCAAATACCATATTAATCTGCAGTTGCAGTTCACTTGTGCAATAATGATGTTACTATATAATCCCTAACCAAATTAATGTTTATGACCTTATCACGAATATAAAAACGAGAAAATAAAAGAGTGAGAAAGTGAGAAAAAAAGTTTCAACTAATTATATCAATGGTAGGACAGTCTACAACGAATCAAATCCCATCCTCCTTTACAATACAGATAGAAAAGTTAAATATGTAACAACTACTAGAGAACTTAATTCAACAATACTGACTGAAAGATTTGATCTTGCAAAGATAAAGCAAAAAAGTAGCATTGGTACCTTAAACACATCGAAGGGGTGTTTTGGCATTGTGATTTAAAGTCGTTAATAACCAGTTTTCTAAATCCTAAATCATAGTAATAGGACTTGATTAACACGCACAATATTAGTAACCACTTTACAGAGTTGCTACCGTAATAATAAAGGTATCATCTTTACCTCTCGAAGCATTGTTTGATAGCTTCAGAAGTCACCCCAGCATAAAATGCACCCACGTGCACCAACTGAAACAATTAACATGTCGAGCATCAATGAGTTATAATGCATGAAAGGATTACTATTTTGATACCCATTAATTGATTCAGTTTTTATAAAACTGCACTCGATGTAAAGAAAATATCGAAGCAGATAGGGCAGTTAGGTTCCATGCCTTTCTCCCTACAGTCGTGATCCACAAATAGTAGTTGCAGGCCATACAATGGAAGAAATCAATTCCATGCCCCTTCCCAAGCCGACATAAATATTTTGTAAGTAGCTTGTTGCCAGCTTATTTCAAACTGCTTAAGCAAATAAGCATCTCTAATTAACAATCCAAGACACCCTTAAAATATCCCAAATCAACCCACACAAGCGGCATTAGAACCTGTGCAGGTGATCAAACGCATCAGGTCCTTCATTTGTTTCGGGGGCCCCCCAATTTCTAAAGTATTAAACGGTTGTATTTAAAACCGTTTTTGATGAATTAATCCTATTAATCGTGTGTTTTATGATGAATATTATACATGTTTAAAATGAATTATTTACTGATTAATGAAGAGAACTAAGAAAAATAAAACTTGTAGGTGTTCTGTTAATGGTGGAGGTCACTTTGTAATGAAATATACTATATATAATATATAATTAACACACATCTAAAGGTTGTGTTGTATACTATTATATATAAAATTGAGACTAAAAAAAACCAGAGATAATACGTCTATATCAACACCTATAAATTGTAGGAGTGATAGAGTATAATCAATACTACCTATAATTTGTGGATGATAAAGTTGGGGGTTGAAGATGAATAAGTGAATATAGGGGGAAGGGGTATATAAATTGGGGGGGGGGTTTTTTTTTGGTTTTTAGTGGGTTTTTTTTTTTTTTGGATTGGGATTTTTAATGTGTTGTGGATTGTGTTTAGTTTTGAAACCAATAAAGATTTAGTGGTGCGGAAAAAGGAGTATAAAGAGACCGAAAAGAAGTATATTTGAGGGCGAAAAGAAGATTCGTAAATTTTACTGAAACTTAAGCTTGGTTGGTAGAACTTGGAATAAGAGCTTAACTGATCTACAAGTCTCAACGAAGTGATAATCCACATCGATTGTTTGGCACGTGTTGAGAAACTGGATTTTGAGACTTAACAAAGCACATTTATTGTCAAACAAAATTGTCGTCGATCCGTGGGTAGAGCATGGAAGTTCTCTGAAGCAAATGTGGTAATCCAAATGAATCTCTAGCAGCGGTGGGTGTTTGCCATGGCACGATATTCTGATTCGCAACTAGATCGAGAAACAGTTGGTTGTTTCTTGGCACTCCAAGATACTAAGTTGCCTCCGAGAAATATGGAATATCCATAAGTGGACCGACGAGTTTCGATACAGCGAGCCCAATCAGCATCCGAGTAGCCCAAGATAGAGTTGGAATGTGGTCGCCGAAAAATGAGACCATATGTGATTGTACCCTTGACATATCGTAGAATGCGTTTGACAGATTGAAAATGAGCATCGGTTGGAGCATGAAGGAACTGACTAGCTTGATTTACCGCATAAGATAAATCAGGCCTAGTGATGGTGAGGTATTGCAAAGCTCCCACTAGAGATCGATAAAGAGTAGGATTAGCGAAAAGAGATCCACCTGTCACAAACACTTCATTAGCAGCCAAGGGAGTAGACACGGGTTTTGAATCCAGCAATGCAGCCCTAGTAAGAACATCTGTGGCATATTTGGCTTGACTAAGGAAAAGCCCATCGTTAGTGTAACTTACTTCAAGGCCAAGAAAATAGCTAAGGTCACCAAGGTCTTTTATGGCAAACTCCTGATTAAGACGAGTGGTAAATGAGAAGAATACAATATAATGAATATTGAATTAACCACACATCTAATGGTGTGTTGTATCTATATTTATAATGACAAGAATACAAGATACAGAGTATATCAACTCCTATAATTCTGGAGTGATAAGTACAAATATATTTAGTCGATATTATCTAATAATGAATAAAGATGAAAAATGGACGAAAGTGGCAACTTATTTCGCGAAAAAACCACGTTATCCGAATTTAATTCACGTGATGAGGAATGAAAATTGGCTCATGGTCGGCAAAGATTGTTTTTACAAAGTAGACTTGGAGAAGCATACCGAAGATAACTTATGCTCGTTTAGTGAGGGCACATTCGATATTCATAGAGGGAAATACATTGAGACATTTGTTTCACCCAATCGATACATCAAGTAATAGATCTATTGATCTGATTTTCATAAAACTATATTAGCATGCTTACTTATTGGTTTTGGTTGATCTTTTAGTTGTTATTGATGTGTATGTAAACTATTTTCTGCAGCTCTGCTAATGCTATGCAATTTTAGTTATGTTTTGCTATATTGGTGTGTATGATTATTTCCCCTGTTGTTCTCATATATTATAGAGCAAATGATACAAAAAGGTATCAAACTTAAGGGTCATTTTCAATCAAGGTATTAAACTTTTTTTTTGCATAGAAAAGTACTCAACTTATTTTTTTTGTTAATTTGGGTATTTTCGTTAAATATTTAACGATCATCCGTTAAGTTTTTCATTTCAAGTCCACCGCCACTACCACAACCATCAATCATCGTCACCACCACCAAGCATTGCTTCAAACATCTAATGCATGTACACGATTTTAGGTATCATGATTATATGCACGAAAAACCAAACAGTTTAAATTATTTCATGAGACGAAACTGTAATTTTATGATCCGACAATAAAAGCCAAACAGATTTGGTATCATGATTTTGGGTAACGTTAAATATTATAACTCTCTGAAAAAGTACAAATACATAACATTAATAAAGGATCATTATTCAAACATTATAGTTACATGGAATATTCAATTGCGGTATCTCGTATTCTCATCAAAAACTTTCAGAAAAGATCATTATTCAATTGCGTTATCAAAATCCGTTGCATTTATCAATCATTATAGTTACATGGAATATTCAATTGCGTTATTAAAATTCATTGCATTTCATTAGAGTTACATGGAATAATTTAAATTGTTTTACTTTTATTGCATATAATCATGATACTCAAAATCGTGTACGCATTAATGATATGAATCAATGACTTGTGGTGGCGACATGGATCGTGGTTGTTAGTATGGCGGTGGACATGAAATGAAAAGCTTAACGGATAATCGTTAAATATCTAACGAAACTATCCAAATTGGCCAAAAAAATAAGCTGAGTGCCTTTTTATGCAAAAAAAAATTCGATACCTTGATTGGAAATTACCCTTAAGTTGAGTACCTTTTTGTGTCATTTGCCCTAGTATTAAAGATTTTATTTTTATGACTAACTACATGACAAAAGTTTATAACTACTTAATTCGTTGTAAACATTACGAAAATCGTGCGTTCGTCAAAAACACCGTTTGTAAGATACTCCCTCTGCTTAATGCTCACATTCCATTTAGGCCTTACTTTTATTTCTTTGTACGCGACAGTCAAATTATACAAACAATTATACTAACAAATATACAAAATATACAGAATATACAGAATATACAAGAATCTAATTTAACACTTCCCCTAAGGGTTAGATCTAATCTAATGTTAAAAACCAAAATATCAAATAAAAATCAAGATTAATTTTAACTCCTAAGCTCAATTGGTTCATTTAAATCATTTAATTCAATATAATCCTCGAAGAAAGGGTCTAATGATCTATTTAACACCAAAGTCTCTCCTATAAGCCTAGCTTCTAAATCAAGCTCCATTCTTTCTCTCAAACTTAACATGTAGACCTTCTTAATTAAACTGCTAGCAGGTTTGACACTTGTGAAAACAATTTTTTCTTCCCCGACCCTTAATGTAATCTTTCTTTTGTAAACGTCAATCTTAGCATGGGCCATAGACAAAAATGGTCTTCCGAGGATCAAGGGCACTTTGATATCCTCAGGGATATCTAGAATTACAAAGTCTACTGGGAAAATGAATTTACTAATTTTTACTAGCACGTTTTCAGCTATTCCTTTTGTATATTTCACAATCCTGCCTGCTAATTCAATTGTTAACTTAGTGTGAGCTAATTTGCTTAATCCTAAGTTAAGGTAGGCCAAGAGAGGCATAACACTAACGCTAGATCCTAAGTCAACAAGGGCGTTATCAAAGCATACATTATTAATTAAGCAAGGTAAAGTGAAACTCCATGGGTCTTTCTCCTTTTGGGGTATGGATTGTGAAGCTTCAGAGTATGCTTCCGAGAATTGTGGTCTATATGATCCCTTCTTTTCTTCATAGTAGTAACCATTTAAACGACTTAGAAACGGAATCGTCGTTTGTTTTGTCTCGTACATGGTTGTATGGTTCTCTGCAGTGGATACGGCGTATTGTGTAGATCTAATACGACGTATCAGGAATGAATCAGCATCAATAATAGTTGAAATTGATTTGAATTGGTCTCTCCAGTTTGCTTCAGCAGAGCTAGGTAGACTTCCAAATCCTTTTTCTCAAGGTGTCTTCCATAGATTGCCTTCGTTCTTGGTGCGAAGGATTCGCATTGTTTCTTTGATAGAATCCTAGAGTATCTGCTTTATATCCCCCTCCTTGAAAAGGTCCACCAAATTGCGTATAGTAAGCTTCCTCAAGGGTCTTCCTTTCTTCTTTGAGTGGGAAATCTTTGGTGTAATGGGGTTCTTTGCATTTTTCGCATCCAACTTGAGCAGCATAGACTTTTTCATTAACTTTCTTAATCTCTCTTCCAAGATTGTTCAGTTGTGCTTGTATTGCAGCCAATCTGTCAGAAGTTTCAGTACTTCGTAACTTAGATGTTCCATTATGCCATTTCTAAGAGTATTCAGCCATTTCTTGGAAGGCTATCTTTGCATCAGCAGCAGTCTTTGATGGTATTGCACCTCTTGAGTCAAGAATTTGTCGAGTAGGAATTCCTAATCTATTATAGAACAAGATTACCTCCTGCATCTCCGTTAAATAGTGTTGAGGACACTTCATCCAGAGTTCTTTAAATCGCTCCCATGCTTGGTAAATGTTTTCATCTGGTTCTTGTTGAAAGTTGTTGATTTCCTCTATCTTCTTTGCAGTTTGAGCAGGTGGGTAATATTTGTTCAGAAATTTTGTTTTAAGACCATCCCAAGTTGTAATTGAACCAGTTGGTTCGTTTCTTAGCCAACGACTCGCGGCTCCAGTTAAGGACATAGGGAATGCTCTAAGCATTACTTGGTCTATAGTAATATTTGGAATGTGGAATAGATTAACTATCTCAAGAACTTTTTCAATGTGTTCGTTCGCATCTTCATGATCCAAACCGCTGAATGTGTTAGTACGTAGTTCCTTGAGAAATTGGCCCTTTAGTTCAAAGTTATCCTTGTTATCAATTTTGGGCTTAGCAACTCCCGATCCATAGTCAGCTCGGGTCTTGCTCATGTATTGTTCCATAGTTTCCGCCATTGTTTCCGCAACTTCTTCCTCTGAGTATTCTTGGTCAGAAAGTAGATTGTAATCAGGTGATCTCAATTCGTCAAGACTTAGTGTCTTGAAGTGTCTCCTTGATGATCGAAATTCTCGTTCAGGATCTTTGTAAGGTGTGAATAGTTCGTTAGTTGAACTCCTTGTCATGCACTACGTGTAACAAGGGATAAACAATCAGTAGGATAGGCTCTTTTAAAAAAATTAGCATGAAAATCAAATACAGAAACTTTTGATTCTGTTTCAGATGATCAATACGCCGTATTCAATTGAAGTGAAGACGCCGTATTAATCGATTGAATGAATACGCTGTTTTGGACAGAAATCTGGATACGCCGTATCCAATGGAAATGGATACGCCGTATCAGTTTATCTATCAGAATAGTGTATTATGAAAACAATTAAATTAAACACTCCGCAGTGGGGATAATGCATTTCAGTTTACCTTATTGTAATGTCTTTTAAAATTTCAATAAAAGTAGCTACCTTCACAAATTTTACTTTAAATCTTATCTATTCTTTACTTTGCAAAATTATTCTTTATGTGATTAAGACGCGCAAGCAATAGGGCACAGCCCAATCAATGTTATTCCGCATAACAAAAGGATGAGTAACCTCAAAATTCACTCAATCATACGTAAGAGGTATTGCAAACCCAGTATAGGGAGAATAACTCAACAATATTCAAACAAAGACTATCAGGATAAACATATCACCATGATATTAAAACGATAGCGGAAGCATATTAAGCATTAAAACATTAAAAATTGTACAAGTACATTTCACCGCAACAAAAAGGTCACAAACGACCGCGGTACCTAACGGATAAAAACTGTTAGAAATATTGTATACATGCAAAAGGCCGTAACAAAGAGACCACACACGGTCACGGCAAACCACCTTAGCAAAACAACAAAAGCAAATGGAAGAGTCATTCCGGAACATTCAACTCCGCGCCATCAACATTAGGAAAAGGGTTAGCATCCTCATCAATAACATTCCCATCTGCGGTTGCCTGATCATCCGTACCAGCAACCTCATAGTCATCTATGGAAATGGGCCTAACGGTACTGGTGGAAGCAATAATTATAGACAAAGTTGTGGTAGTATTAGCGGTAACAGGCACAGTGTCAGAAGTACCTCCCGTACCCTCCAAAGCCACGGTGGAGAAGGGCCCAGCTAAAGGAATAAAAACGTCGCGGAGAGCGGATCTGTAGTTTGCAAGGTTCTCCCTAATCTTTTGAACTCGAGCATGAGAAACGTCCAGGGAAAGCCACAAGGCAGTAGCACCAATGACAGTTTGGTCAGGTGAATGATGAATGGGGACCATCAGTTAGTTAACATGCGGTTGCGACTCATTCAGACCCAGCCTTTCAGCAAGAGTTTCTTCCAGGCGAAGAATATTCATTAAAGTTTCAACACTTGAATCCTTGTTGAGTTTCAACTCAGCAAGTAAGGAGAAGTTTACACTCTGAAGTTGTTGCAAAGCAGAAACATAGTCAACTTCCGAGGAAGGATTATATGCAGCAACATCTGCCAAGACCCTATCTTCCTTGCCATGAGTAATTCCAGCAGCTAACCCATCTTGCATGCCTTTCTCAATAGCTTTACCAATAGCAGCTCCAAGGGCAGAAAGATATTCAGGCGAGTTTAAACATTTAGCGATAGCAAGCTTCAGGCCGTGGGTAAGAAGCCACCTGCGGCCGGCAATGGTAGTAAGAAGGTGAGGGTAGAACCTCTCTGATTCGTCGTAAACGTGCTCGTCGAGTAATAGTATAAGTAAGTGTCCCGTAGGATGTGAAAATTGCTTGAGGGCAAACAATAATCAATCTTCCAGAGTCGAAGTCCCAACGAGGTTTGAATTGAAAATTCACGATTATGTTTTTGAAGAATAATGCTTGATTGTCTTTTAATGTTTTTGGTTTAAAAACTAATTTTAATACTAAGAAAATAATACTAAAATTATACTTTAAGCTACGAGAATAATGCTAAAATGATCTAAAAGATTATTAAGAGGCAAATGCTTGCAAAGTGATGTGAAAAGTTCATTAAGTGTGAATTAAGGTTTATTAACGAATTAACGTCCTTAGAAAAGATAGTTATCTCAAAATGTTGGCTTATTTTGACAAAAACCTCTTAAAAAGATATTAATTACTAGATGTGTAACTTAACTATTTTTCCGGATTTTGCCCTTTAAAACATTTAAACCACAAATCTAAATAATCAAAATTATTAATCAATTAAACATTTTTCAAATCCACACTTAATTCTCAATTCACAATTTCAGTTAACAAGCACTAATTAAACTACTCGCTACTCATAATAATCAAATAAGCCAAGCAAAACATTTTTATACTAAGCTACACTAATATATTGAAAAAGGATAGAAAATGGAACCGAATTGAAGACCCGCAATTAAACATAGATCACCCGATTTATTTAGCTAAAACAAATAATCAAATTCGGTCTAGCTAAATAAACCCTTAAGCTCCGCGCCTCGTGAGTTGACCGGTACCAAAGTCAAAACAAAACAACACAAATTGTTAATGAGCACACATTAAAAATACACATTCTATTAATAACAGTTCATAATATACGATTTATGTATTCAATTCGAAAGCCCAAATCAACTTTATACCAATCACAGGCCCAAGATAAACAAGTTGAACAAGGCCCAATTGATTTTTCTTTTACAAACCAAACGTGCTCAGTTGCTTACGAAAAGGATTTTTACTCACAAAATAAGCAAATCTAATAAGCTAGAACCAATAAGCACAATCTAATAAGCACACACTAATAAGCTATGACACATAAATAAGCTATGATACCACTCCAATAAACAATTAAAAACTTAAACTACAATTATGAATCCACTAGAATCGAATAAGCTCAAATAATGTTGCAAATAATGCATACCGCTTAAGAGCTTAATAAGCCAACTAGATTAAGCAGATAGCATAATGAGACAAGCACTTTTAATAAACTAATAAGCTCTAAAACGAAATAAACAAGAGACACGAAAATAAGCTAAAGTAAAATAAGCTAAAGACGAGATCCAAAACTAAAAATACTAATTAAGCCTACAACCCAAACGAAATAAGCACTAAACTTAGACGAATAAGCACACGAGATAAGCAGCAAAGACTTAGAATAAGCTTTAAGCATATAAATGAATCAATCGACAAAGCGAATAAGCAAATAAGTTCACAAAATTTCAATCTAACAATTTAAGCTTACTTTAAACCAAATAAGCTGTTTAGAAGCTTATCTAAACAGAAAATATGAGCTTCTAATTAAACTAAATCGATATAAGCACAACAATAAGCTATATTCGAGCTTATTAATTCGAAAAGTATTTAAAAACAATTGATAATGAATCGAATTAGCTTGGAGAGCTTATAGGAGTCATTATTTAAGTTTTTTAGAACTTTTGAAAATAATAGGTTACGAAAATAACCACGGAAATTCAGCTTATAGAATAAGCTAACACAAAAAGAATAGAAACGAACGAATGAGAACAAGATAAGCAAACCAAGATCTTCAACACGCTTTAAACCATTTTTAATACATCATCATAATAAGCTTGTGAAATAAGCTAGTACAATAAGCACGAATTTCAGAAATTAGCTACTACCAAACTAAAATAAGCTAAAAACTTAATACTAAAACTAAGAAAATAAAAAACCTAGGTCCAAAAACAAGGGGTGGCGTGTTGTATTTATAGGGCAAGGAGGGTTAAATTTGTAAATTTCCCCTAATGATTGGATGCTTGATTGGCCAATCATTGGCCTCCAATGATTGCACACGGATCGGGGTACTATGAAAAGGAAATCCAGCCGGTAGAGTCGTGACACGTGTCCTCTTTGTATAGCTTAAATCGAACGCATGAATGAGGGCTGTTGGATCATTGTGTTCACACAGATTTTGCAAATTGAATTGTTATAAAAATCCTTGCCACGTGTCCATTTATAACTCGCCCTTTCTCCTTATAGTGGACACTCACGTGAGCTGCATCCATTTATTTAAGGTGCACATGCCAAGACGTCATGGTGACGTCATAATCATCAATTCATAGCTTATTATTTCATTGTTGGGCTTATGTTGGTCCGGCCCATAAAATGGGTTACGGGCTGGCCCAATAAGATCCGGGGGCACCGTTGGACTCGTTTTTCCGTGCTCTTTCCAATGGCATGGTCGGGGACTTATCACAACTTTGTCTTGATTTTGAATATTAAGCACTCTTGATCGCGATGAACCTGTAAATACCCGATTTTGCTCCGTTTCTAATCATTTTTACCTGCAAGACATAAAAATACCAAGCAAACATATTTGCACGATAATTATTCATATTTTAGCATTTTTAGTCCGATTAATAGTGTTTAACGGGGTATAAACGATGTGTGTTTTGACACACATCAGATTCCCCTACACTAAGCCATTGCTGGTCCCACACGCAATGTTAATTAAACAAACCCAGAAATAAATAATCTTATCCCCATTAACTTTTGACCTCCTCACAATCAAACAAGAACAGAAAAGGTCTATTAAAAGGTTCAAAAATTATTCAATTCGTAAGCACCCCAGTTTTAACCATTTATTCAATAAAAGATAGAAACTAAAGTAAGAATTTTCATAAAATTTATTTTAAAAGGCTTTAAGAATAGGAGTACGTCATCCTTGACTTTTCACAATCTCCAAACTAAGCTTAAAACAAAATCACAGTCAAATATAAGAATAGATGCTAACGCTACTCATAAATGCTAATTATGAAAGAATAAACTTAACTTTTAGCTCCCATTATTCCTAAATCCACTAAGGGATTATTTATTTTTATTATTATTGGCGACAAATAAATTAAGACCTTATTTTTATAAAGTAAACCCGGTTTAGACCATAATTAGTTTGAAATCCTTTCCTAAAGAGACGATATGGTGAGAATAAAGTCCACATTAAGGTTCTAATTTCGCATGATTGGGGTTATCCTTTTTATTTTATCCGAAACAACTCAACTACGAGTCCAGAGACGGAGGCTTTATTTAGATAACCCCGGAGTCGAAATTTGGCTTTATTATTATTAATATTATTATGCAACATTATTAACTCCCCGGTCCTTTAAACAACTGCCACATCGGTATGCGAGCCGACCATGGTCCAGGAGTCTTATTTCGACCAAGGGATCCTCGACCTTTTAGAAGGCTGCAACATCGGTTGTGAGCCGGCTAGATGCAGCAAACTTTTATCAGTCTCGGATTATTACTATGTATCAGCCCACGGTTATTATTAAAATTATTACCTCCACCATTTAAACGACTGTCACATCGGTATGCGAGCCGACCATGATCCAGAAGTCTTATTTCGGCTTCGATTTATCATTACATAATTATTATTATTATTTAGCCAAATTTCAAGTCCTATGGTCTTGTAGCAACCGAGACATCGGGCGTCCTAACCGACACGACCCGGGAGAGTACCACAACATTGACAAAACCTCGATGTGTACCTTACTTTCACCAGAAGGAATCTCTACGAAGGGATTTAAACTAAGAATCGCAAAAACCTAAGCAACTTTATTTATTTTATAATTATATAACGTTTATTAAGCTGGTGGGAGCAAAAAACCACAATTAACCTCTATGAGCTCTAAAGAGATCCAACTACTCCACGCTTAGCATCTAAATTATATCTAACTCTATTATTTTTTGTTCTTTGCAAAATTTTAAAGTTTAGCAAACGCTTAGTCTAAAAAGATAAGGGGAAAGCTAGAGTTTAAAACTCGATCAAGTCAAAAGCTTCCTAAATCTACGGGCCTACTTATTACTAATAACTAATAACTAAGAGCTTATATATATATATATATATATATATATATATATATATATATATATATATATATATATAAGGACAATACAAATTTATTTTTTTTGGCTAAAACGGGGTTACAAGGGACACAGCAGGCACATGCAAGATCATATTTCGATAGAAATCCCCCCCACACTTAGAACCGAACATTGGCCTCAATGTTCAAAAATGTCGGGTGCCACCCCCACACTTAAGGACGAAAAAGGCAAATGCTAGTAATTCCAAGTGTGAAAGGGGAAACACAATATATATACATGATCATGATTAAGGATTCCAAAATAAGCAAAAGATTGAAGACCGGGCGATTGGATGATTGAAAACAAGCACGGGTCTTCATGATCTTAAGGAATCCTGCAAAAACGGAACCACATACCATAGAAAGAAACACGCCCCCACACTTGGGCTATAAAATCACACACTCTTATTAATGAAGAAAATAGAAAGAAGAAAAGACACGGGGTTGCCTCGCGAGAAGTGTTTGTTTTTTAACGAGTCGCTAGCTTGACTCGCCCCCGGATTAGTTGTCCGTGGGGGGGCTCTTAGAGATCCAGGACATCCATAGAAGGGATGTCCCCTCTAAAATAGTGTTTGATCCGGTGCCCGTTTACCTTGAAGTTTGGACTGTCGGGTTGGGATAACTTGACGGTGTCATATGGAAATACTTCAGCAACCGTAAACGGGCCAGACCAGTGGGATTTTGATTTGCCCGAGAAAATCTTCAATCTAGAATTAAAAAGAAGAACACGATCACCGACATGGAACTCTCGGTTTTTGATCTTAGCATCGTGTATCTTCTTCGTCTTTTCCTTGTAGATTAAAGAATTCTCGTAGGCATGATCCCGAAGTTCATTTAATTCGTTAAGTTGAACTTTACGGTGATCACCCGCGGTTTTTAGGTCAAAGTTAGCCCATTTCAAGGCCCAGTAGGCTTTATGCTCAAGCTCAATGGGGAGATGACAGGCTTTACCGTATACCAGCTTATAAGGAGTACAACCGATAGGTGTTTTGAAAGCTGTACGAAAAGCCCATAAGGCGTCATCTAATTTATCAGCCCATCTCGCTCGATGCACGCCTACCGTCATTTCTAAAATCCCTTTTAAAGCTCTATTGGAAACCTCCACCTGGCCACTAGTTTGTGGGTGATACGAGGTCGAGAGCTTATGAGTAACGCCATATTTTTTAAGAACATTAGAAAATTGGTCGTTACAGAAATGCGTCCCTTGATCACTTATAATGGCCCGGGGAGTTCCGAATCTAGAAAACAATTGTTTTAAGAACTTAACCACAACCCGAGCGTCGTTAGTGGGGAGCGCTTTCGCTTCTACCCATTTAGACATATAGTCAACCGCCACGAGAATATATTGGTTCCCTCTTGAAGACGAGAATGGGCCCATAAAATCGATGTCTCAGACGTCAAAAATCTCACAAATCTGAACAGGATTTTAGGGCATTTCGTCCCGCTGTGAGATCTTTCCCTGACGCTGACATGAGTCACAGTGCGTGACAAAGTCCTGGGCATCACGATAAATGGTGGGCCAGAAAAAACCGAAGTAAAATACTTTTTTAGCGGTGTAGTTCGGGCCATGGTGTCCCCCGGTGGGTCCATTATGGCAAGTTTGGAGAATATCCACAGCTTCCTGCCCGTCCACACACCGCCGAATAATCTGATCAGCACAAATCCAAAAGAGATAGGGGTCATCCTAGAAATAGTGTCGAATATCCTTAAAGAATTTCTTTTTCTGCTGGGATGACATCCCTTTAACAAGCACATTCCCCACTAAGTAGTTTGCTATGTCAGCAAACCACGGGGGTTCATTGTCGGGATTAAGAGATATCATATTAAGAGACTCGTGTGGAAAATTGTCAATTATTTCCATTCTAACACGATCATCTTGATAAGGGTTTTCTAGTCTGCTTAAATAATCGGCCGCGAGATTCTCCACTCCTTTTTTATTATGAATTTCAATAGTAAATTCCCGGAGCAGGAGATTCCACCAGAGCAACCTCGGCTTAGCATCTTGCTTATTAAAAAGGTATTTTAAAGCTGAGTGATCCGTATACACTATGGTCTTGGACAAGACTAAGTAAGACCGAAATTTCTCGAATGCGTACACCACAGCTAAAAGCTCTTTTTTAGTAATGGTGTAATTAATTTAAGCATCCGATAAGGTCTTACTAGCATAGTGTATAGGCCTAAAATATTTGTCTTTTCTTTGTCCTAAAACTGCTCCAACAGCATAATCACTAGCATCACACATAAGCTCAAACGACAAGTCCTAGTCCGGGGACACAAGGATAGGAGCTTCAGTCAACTTCTTTTTAAGAATTTCAAAAGAAGATTGACACTCGGATAAGAAGAAGAAAGGAGTGTCTTTTTCCAACAAGTGGGTCATTGGCCGAGCTATTTTGGAAAAATATTTTATAAATCTTCTATAAAAGCCAGCATGACCCAAGAAGCTCCTAATTCCTTTAACCATGGTCGGAGGAGGGATTTTTGAAATTACATCCAATTTAGCTCTATAAACTTCAATACCACTTTTAGAGATTTTATGGCCGAGGATAATGCCCTCTTTGACCATGAAATGGCACTTCTCCCAACTTAGAACTAGGTTGGTATCTTCGCACCATTTTAGTATCATATCTAAATGGGAGAGGCACGAAGAGAATGAATCCCCAAAGACCAAAAAGTCATCCATGAAAACTTCCATGGTTTTCTCAATCATATCGTGGAAAATAGTCACCATACACCTTTGGAATGTCTCAGGAGCATTACAAAGACCAAAAGGCATTCGTCGATAAGCAAATGTTCCATAAGGACATGTGAAGGTGGTTTTATCATGGTCTTGGGGATCAATAGGGATTTGAAAATATCCAGAAAATCCATCTAAGAAACAATAAAACTCATTTCCTGCTAATCGCTCTAACATCTGATCCATAAAAGGGAGAGGAAAGTGGTCTTTAAGGGTGGCGTCGTTTAACTTTCGGTAGTCAATACAAACACGCCAACCCGTGACCAATCTTGTAGGAATTAATTCATTATTTTCATTTGTAATAACCGTCATACCCCCCTTTTTAGGAACGACATGAATCGGGCTCACCCCAAGGACTATTAGAAATGGGATAAATCAATCTAGCATCGAGAATTTTTATAACTTCTGCTTTGATTACTTCATGGATTTTAGGATTTACCCGTCTCTGGTGCTGAACAGCTGGCTTAAAATCATCTTCCATCAATATCTTATGAGTACAAAAATTCAGATCAATGCCTCGAATATCAGATATTTTCCAAGCTATCACCCGTTTATGAGATTTTAAAACCTTTAGAAGATGTTCTTTTTCCTCCCTCTTCAAGTCTTTAGCAATACTGAAGGGTAACTTAGAAGTACCCTCAAGAAATGCATATTCGAGATGAGGAGGTAAGTCCTTGAGCTCAAGATCCAGAGGATCATCAATAGAAGAATTAATCTTTTTAGTTTCATTAATCAAACATACAGGTTGGGGAATAGGAGGGAGATTGGGTGTAGGATCTTCATTAAGTAATTCTTCTAGAAAAAGAATATCTCCCTCCGAGTTATAGATGCCATTATCAATACCCGGTGGTATCGAATAATCTAGAGAAAGAAATGTGTCGGTCTCCTCCAAAAAGAAAGTCACTATCCCCAAAGGGAGTGAGAGAAGGGGATAGAGACTCGACCACGAGGTCAGGAGAAGGAGTAGGACTGCCACTCATCAGATTAATATCAAGAATGTCAATCTTTTGGATTGATTCATCACTATGTTTTCGAGGATATTTTGAGGTACTTTCAACATTAAAGACCAATTCCTCATTACTGACTCGAAGAGTTGACTTTTCGCCGTGTACGTCAACTAAAGCATGGGCCGTCCTCAGAAAAGGTCTCCCTAAGATAAGAGGAACCCGAGGATCGACCTCATAGTCAACTACCACAAAGTCAGCTGGGAATGTAAACTTTCCCAGTTGAACGAAGACATCCTCGGCTATACCGGCTGGATAAGCAACAGTCTGAGTAGCTAGCTCGAGGGTCATTCGAGTGGAAGAAAGATCATGAAGCGATAGCGTCCTCCACACAGAAAGTGGCACCAAGTTAATGCTAGCACCTAGATCGGCTAGGGCCATGCATGACTCGAGCCCATAGAAATCACATGGAATGAGAAACCTCCCAGTGTCTCCAAGTTTTTTAGGTAACTTTTTAAGGATCACAGCTGAGCAGTTCTCATTCAAGGGTGTATTTGCCATTTCAAGAAGTTTCTCCTTATTTGTAAGGAGATCTTTAACCATTTTAGTGAATTTAGGCATGTGAGCTAAAGCCTCAGCAAAGCTGATATTGAAGTGTATCTTTTTAAACATTTGTAAGAAACTATGAATTTGGATATCAGCTTTACCTTGCAACTTTTCTTTATTCAACCTCGATGGATATTGTATCGAAGGTTAGTGCGGATTAGGCTCAGGAACCACAGGAGAAGAAACAGGAGTATGAGGAAGCTCAGTAGAAGTAGAAGCGGGAGACAGCTAGACAACCAAAGGTGGGACACTAGTGGTACTCTCGGTGAGTACCGGGTCCGTTATCATCTCCAGTTCTCGGTCCACCTCCTTAGAAGTAGAAAGAGGAGGAGGAACCGAGGGTCCAGCTAAAGTAACACCACTTCGAGTGGTGATAGCTTTAAGATCTTCCCGAGGATTGGGAACGGTGTTGTTTGGCAACACCCCCTGAGGTCTTTCCATAAGAACCTTTTGCATTTGATCCATTTTATTTGCCGTGTTAGTGTTATGGTTCTTCAACTGTTGCAATTGCAAATTATTATACTCTTGCATTTGTTGCATCCTAGTCTCAGTCATTTTCATATGTTGATTCATCATCTCTTCAAAAGATGGTACATTTGACTGAGCTTGATTTTGATTATATCCCTGATTTTGGTAGTAATTATTTCCCTGATTATAATTCTGACCTCTATTTTGAATATACCCTTGATTTTGAAAACCTTGATTATATTGATTTTGGTTTTGATTCTGGTTCTAATTCTGATTCCTGTTTTGATAATTTTGATAATTTCCTTGATTAGCTCCTTGATAATTTCCCTGATTAGCTCTTTGATTATTACCAACTCCATTTTGTGTAGAATCATCCAGTCGGTGTAAAGCGAGAAGAGCTTCAACTTGCTTAGTGAGAGAACTAATATGAGCATCTTGAGCTGAGCTCCCACTAGCACTTGAAACTTGAGGTTTGTTTCTAGAAATTTGAACTTTAGATTTATTCTCAATAATAGTCAAAGCCTCTTGGGTATTCTTTGTCAAGAAATTACCCCCAGCTGCAGAATTAAGAGAATCCTGATCAGCTTGACTCAAACTATTGTAGAAAGTATCAATCTGATGGAGAGGAGAAAAGCCATGATGGGGACATTTAAAGCGAGAAGAGCATTCAAACTTGCTTAGTGAGTGAACTAATATGCGCTAAAGTCTTGAGGCTGACGACTAACACTTAGCACTTGAAACTTGAGGTTTGTTTCTAGATAATTTAAACTTTAGATTTCATTCCAATAATAGTCTATAAGAGCCTCTTGGGTATTCTTGTAGTCATGAAATTACCCCAGATGCGAATTAAGAGATTCCTGATCAGCTTGCCCTTAACTAGTTATAGAAAGTATCAATCGGATGCAACTCCCTCCCCACCCCGAGGAGGAATAAGCCATGATGGGGACATTTGTTAAGAGATCTTTTAATCGTCCAGGCTTCAGGCACAAAGTCTCACGCCCAATCTTTGTTGATCTAACTACTCGTGATTTCATTTCGAAGTTTGGTAGTGCTTGAAGGAGAAAGAAATGTTAACGGAAACCCTATTAGTACACAAGATCGTTCAAGGTGGTGATGAATTTCGGAGGTCGACTTTTCAGCCACTTGTCCGAGGCCTGCTCATGTCGAGAGAAATGGAGAAACCTCTCATAAACTTTAATAACATCGGGTGGAACTTGATTAAGTTTCACCGTTTGAGTTATTTTCGTAAAACGTCGAATATGAGAATGAGGATCATCATTCTCAAAACCGTGAAAAGAGATAGTGGTTACTAGATTAAGTAAAACCAGGTTTCAAGATTCGAAATTGATTTGCGGAGAGAATTGGGGGTACAAAATTTCAATCCCGACCCAACTCTTCAGTAGGTGCTGAAGTAATTCACTCCATAGAGCGCTGAGGCCTCGGTATCGGACCCTGAGGTGGAGCTTGTCCAGCCCAAATCATAGTCTCTTCTTCTAGATCGATAACTAAACGAGTTGACGTTCACACTTTGATTCCTTCGACTTATCAACTTTTCGGGATCTTCAATAGGAGATAAAAGTCGTCTAGCGGAAGAACGTGTGCTCATGCACTATATAGAAAGATAGAATAAAAATGTAGAAAAAGAAATAAGAAAAATATTTTTTTGGTTTTTTATAAAGAAAATAAAATGAAAAATATTTTTGGATTTTAGTGATTTTATATTTTTTTTTGAATTTTATATTTTTAATAGGATACAAAAATAACTTTCAAGGAGAAAGAATCTTCAAGGCGTCAACCGCGAAACAAAACGTGATGATCGTAACAAAACCTCCCCGGCAGCGGCGCCAAAAACTGATTCGTCGTAAATGTGCTCGTCGAGTAATAGTATAAGTAAGTGTCCCGTAGGATGTCAAAATTGATTGAGGGCAAACAATAATCAATCTTCCGGAGTCGAAGTCCCAACGAGGTTTGAATTGAAAATTCACGATTATGTTTTCGAAGAATAATGCTTGATTATCTTTTAATGTTTTTGGTTTAAAAACTAATTTTAATACTAAGAAAATAATACTAAAATTATACTAAATAATTAAGCTACGAGAATTATGCTAAAATGATCTAAAAGATTATTAAGAGGCAAATGCTTGCTAAGTGATGTGAAAAGTTCATTAAGTGTGAATTAAGGTTTATTAACGAATTAACGTCCTTAGAAAAGATAGTTATCTCACAACGTTGGCTTATTTTGACAAAAACCTCTTAAAAAGATATTAATTACTAGATGTGTAGCTTACCTATTTTTCCGGATTTTTCCCTTTAAAACATTTAAACCACAAATCAAAATAATCAAAATTATTAATCAATTAAACCTTTTTCAAATCCACACTTAATTCTCAATTCACAATTTCACTTAACAAGCACTAATTAAACTACTCGTTACTCATAATAATCAAATAAGCAAAGCAAAACATTTTTATACTAAGCTACACTAATATATTGAAAAAGGATAGAAAATGGAACCGAATTGAAGACCCGCAATTAAACGTAAATCACCCGATTTATTTAGCTAAAACAAATAATCAAATTCGGTCTAGCTAAATAAACCCTTAAGCTTCGCGCCTCGTGAGTTGACTGGTACCAAAGTCAAAACAAAACAACACAAATTGTTAATGAGCACACATTCAAAATACACATTCTATTAATAACAGTTCATAATATGCGATTTCTGTATTCAATTCGAAAGCCCAAATCAACTTTATACCAATCACGGGCCCAAGATAAACAAGTTGAACAAGGCCCAATTGATTTTTCTTTTACAAACCAAATGTACTCAATTGCTTACGAAAAGGATTTTTACTCACAAAATAAGCAAATCTAATAAGCCAGAACCAATAAGAACAATCTAATAAGCACACACTAATAAGCTATGACACATAAATAAGCTATGATACCACTCCAATAAACAATTAAAAGCTTAAACTATAATTATGAATCCACTAGAATCAAATAAGCTCAAATAATGTTGCAAACAATGAATACCGCTTAAGAGCTTAATAAGCTAACTATATTAAGCAGATAGCATAATGAGACAAGCACTTTTAATAAACTAATAAGCTCTAAAAAGAAATAAACAAGAAACACGAAAATAAGCTAAAGTAAAATAAGCTAAAGACGAGAACCAAAACTAAAAATACTAATTAAACCTACAACCCAAACGAAATAAGCATTAAACTTAGACGAATAAGCACACGAGATAAGCAGCAAAGACTTAGAATAAGCTTTAAGCATATAAACGAATCAATCGACAAAGCGAATAAGCAAATAAGCTCACAAAAGTTCAATCTAACAATTTAAGCTTACTTTAAACCAAATAAGTTGTTTAGAAGCTTATCTAAGCGTATTGTATTTATAGGGCAAGGAGGGTTAAATTTGTAAATTTCCCCTAATGGTTGGATGCTTTATTGGCCAATCATTGGCCTCCAATGATTGCACACGGATAAGGGTACTATGAAAAGGAAATCCAGCCGGTAGAGTCGTGACACGTGTCCTCTTTGTATAGCTTAAATCGAACGCATGAATGAGGGCTGTTAGATCATTGTGTTCACACAGATTTTGCAAATTGAATTGTTATAAAAATCCTTGCCACGTGTCCATTTATAACTCGCCCTTTCTCCTTATAGTAGACACTCACGTGAGCTGCATCCATTTATTTAAGGTGCACATGCCAAGACGTCATGGTGATGTCATCATCATCAATTCAGAGCTTATTATTTCATTGTTGGGCTTAATGTTGGGCTTATGCTGGTCTGGCCCATAAAATGGGTTACGGGCTGGCCCAATAAGATCCGGGGGCACCGTTGGACTCGTTTTTCCATGCTCTTTCCAATGGCATGCTCGGGGACTTATCACGACTTTGTCTTGATTTTGAATATTAAGCACTCTTGATCGCGATGAACTTGTAAATACCTGATTTTGCTCCGTTTCTAATCATTTTTACCTGCAAGACATAAAAATACCAAACAAACATATCTGCACGATAATTATCCATATTTTAGCATTTTTAGTCCGATTAATAGTGTTTAACGGGGTATAAACGATGTGTGTTTTGACACACATCACTCTCCTCTAAGTGAAGGGCCATCTCAATAAAGTCGACGTATAGTTTGTCAAATTTATCGTTCATAACTTTCATCTTTTCATCCTGGAACCTCTCGAGCTGACCCATACATTTTTCATACACTGACATTTTCTCTTGAAGAATGACAGAAGATGCCTCCAGCTCATGAACCTACAATCACGCGGAAGTATACAAATAAGAAAACAAAAGGGATAGAGAAGAAAGCAAAAACCCTAAGTGTAAAGGCACACACCTAATTCACAAGATTGTCATTCTGAGACTTAACGGAAGCAACCACAACATCCAAATCAGCAATTTCCTGCTCCCTAACCTTCACAGAAGCTGCAAGGTCGACCACCTTGACATCCAGCTCATCTTTTTCTTTCTCTAGGGTGGTGTTACGTTCTTTCAAATCCTCCACCTCACCCTGAAAAGATTTCTCAACGGCTTCAAACTTAGAAGCTTCGGCACGAAGGCGAATAGCCTTCGCAGCCTCTGCTTCCTTCAGTAACAGCTGTGCCTTGAGGCTCCCAATTTCTTCATCCCTGGCCTTCAGCAATGCATCTTTACCCTCAACAATGGACTTTAATCTCCTTCTCTCTTTAATATTATACTCAGCACGCATTCTTACCACTGCACTCAAAGATATCTGACGGGCAGCCCTAATAATAAATTTAGCGAAAAGTCGATCGTGTTCTATATTGCAAACAGATGCAAAAAACTTTAGAGGGACGAACTCATCAACCATCTCACGGCAAACACCACCGTCGTCAAGACGAGACCCGTTGGTCACATTCCACTGAGGAACATAAACTTTTTGGAGATCAGAATCGGGGATGACAACGGTGCGGATACCACCAACAAGGAAATCACTGCCAGTAAGATCCGTAAAGCCACCCATGGCAGGATCAGTTCCACCAGCTGAAGTGGAGTCAGCGGAAAATAGAGAGGATTTAACAATTTTTTCTCTAACAACCACAACAAGATTAGCAGTTGAAGTAACAGTAGTAGTAGCTGTGATTACTGGAACGGAAGGCCTGGCAAAAGAATCAACCTCAGCCTCCACAATATTAACACCAGAATGGTGAGAAGAGTCTGAAGAAATAACAAACCTTTGCGGAGCACTGATGGTTCGAAGGTTAGGTCCGGTTGCGGAGTCGGTGTGACCTTCATCCTCACGCTCCGGCGTAGCGGATACAGAGGATGTGACAAAAGGCAAAGTGGGAACAATCTCACCCCAGACATCATCATTCATTATAGCTCTAGCAAGCAATTGTTGAAGAGAAGACCTAGATTTTCCACCCACGGAGGCTCCACTAGGGGTTCCGTGATCATCCCTTAATTTTTTAGGAGGATGAGAAGACTCACCAGCGTCATCGCCCATAGTTTTCCTTTTTCTCTAACATTTTGGCTGTACAGGAGCCACATGCTCAGCAGCAGTAGTCGCAACCTCAGTAACATGCTGAATATTAACACCTTGCTCACCACTACCACCCGAGGAATTTCCTTGATCTGTCTGAGCACCACTTCCGCCCTCATCAAACAACCTGTCGACATTGGCATCCAGTTCGCTTTCATCACGGGAAGGCGCAACTGGAAGCAAAGGAACAGTGCGACCAACAGTAGCCGCTAACAACCGTGGCTCATCTTTAGCTCGCTCTCGTTCAACAATTTTCACCTTGGTGGGATCCGGAGTGTGAATAAAAGCAAAGATATCCATATCTGCAAAGCAAAGGAAAGGAAGCACAGTTAGAAAAGAAATAGCAAGCTACAAAACAAATGATGTGTATACAAGAAAAGACACTCACCCTCTCTGTCCTTGTCTAGAAATGAAGGATAAGTGTCTTCATCCAGAGTGTAATGGCGGCTAAGCCCAACCAAGAACAAGAATTCCTCTAGGAACTTCCAGAACGGAGAGGGATGAGCAACAAGAGTAGCGTAATCTTGAGCATTCAAATTGGCCGCTAATGGAGCGGGATCCCTAGTCACGTTCTTGGCAGTATGCCACGGAAAACATACAAGGCAAGCAAATTCATCAACCCAGAAAAAATGATCATTCCAATTTTTGAGAGAGTCGAGGGGTTTCGTATAGCATACAGGGGATTTATCAGTGCGCTCAATAAAAGAAATCCATCCGTTCTTTTTAGAATCCACATAAAAACAACAGAATAACCCAACGGCTGGTACAATTTCGTAAACGCGACACAAGATTTCGAAATGGCAAACCTTGGCCGCTCCAATAACGGAAAGTTGGGATATGTTGATACGAAAGTACCTAAGTATATCAACAAGAAAAGTGGACAATGGCAGTCTAAAGTTGGCAAAGTCAAAAAAACCTAGTATATAGTCCAATCTTCCCAACAGGTCTCTCATGTATCGTGTTACCCCGATTGGGCAGAACTAGGTGTACTTCTTATGGAATATGAAATTTTCACAAAAAACGTTGAGAAAGAACACACTTAACATCTGTAATGGTACTCATGATAGAAAGGAAAGGTTTAAAAACTTAACCTGCAAAAGTTCTTCGAATAACGATAAATGCAGATAATCAAATTGTAAAGCTCAAAAGTTTTTAACAATGGCGAAGACAGTGAAAGAAGTACAAAAGACACACTGAAAAATAGATCGAGTATATATACTCTCGGTATAGTAAATGAAGAGTATCTCAGGATGCTTACACGTGGCCATGAACTCTGGGGTCAACGGTCAGGATTGAAAGTGAGAGATATTGATGACAATTAAGTAGCTGGACTAACCAGTCAAATCAGTCAGAAGATGAAAGGCCACGAAGAGACCACATCACTCACATCTCACCTAATAACGGCAATGAAACGTCATGGAAAGACAAATAATCATGACGGACGCAAGGATACAAAGAGTATCGGAACCTGAGTCTAGCAATATCTACCGCACGCAATAACATCGCACGCAATAGACATACTAGACTGGGGGGGACTTGATGACGTATAATACATGTAACAGGCCTCCGGGCCTGGACTACATAAGTTATACATGGGCCCAAGCCCAACAAAACAATCACAAAACACAATGGGCCAAAACTAAGCCCAAACCGACTGGCTACGGTCCGGAGACAACAAGACGGACAAAAGGCTTCCAAAGGACGCTTCCGCAAGACATCGGAAGTTTATGTTTTAAAAAAAGGGTCGAGTGAAGCAAAAGAATTAATAACGACGAACAATACGACAATCATAAATAACTTAAAATAAGCACCAATTAATTATCATTTATTGAATTCACTTGAAGATGTAAAACTAAAACCAGTTTGTTTTGAAATAAATGAATATATGCATAACTAAATCGATAATGCCAGTTTCTATATCATTGGAGTCCAAAACAAAATCGACGTTGAGCACTGCTGTATTCCAGAACAATGTTTCTTTAGTATCGAAAGCACTCGGATTGATTCCTTACAACAACAATAAGCGTCCGGCCGCCTGTCATAGTAAAATTGCAAATAACAGATCCTACTTTCATTCGCATCGCAAGGTAGAGAATACTATCATCGTGTCTCTTGTGCATTGAAACTATCGTGCCTACATTAACGATGACAAGATATAAAACGTACAATGCATAAAATAAATGAAGCATTCTATATATCAAGTGAGAAGTAAAAGAGTTAAATCGTCATATTCATCGTGGACGAAAAATGTTGGAAATAATAAAACTTATAGTCAAGACCGACGATCAGTGTTAAAAACACTAAGCATAACATAATGGCATGTGTTTTCATAAGCTTTGCCATGGAAAGAAGTGTGAAAGTATATACTGAAAAGTATAAAAAGACACTGATATTAATAAACTTAGAGTGTTGGGTGTAGTAACTGCCGGCAACGGCGTGGCACGGTCGTTTACAACACCGTTGGCCGGCGATGCCCAACGCGTTGGAATTCCGGCGTTGGGCTCGGCTAACGCGCGTGGGGGGTGTTTAAAAAATTCATTTTACCCCTGAAACTTTTTATTTATATTTTATCCCATTTCTCCTCTATTTAGAAAGTTTCACTTTACCCACAAACCCCCCAACACTAGTTTTTTTTTTAAAAATTTTGATTTTTTTTATTTTACCTCCCCTAATAATGCCAGAATTTAAAAAATTCAATTTACCCACCCCCCTGCACACAACTCACTATAGATACAACACATTTACCAAATTCAAATTCACATCCAAATTCAACACTCTTCAAATAACAAAAATAACAATCTTTTTAAGCAATAAAAAAATGTCCGACATTCCAACACAAAACCGGTTTTTTGAATCTCCTCACGCGTACGATGACGCACGGAAAAACAGTTTCAACAAACCAACAAGAACAACAAAAAGGCATTTTTCCGATCAACAATCACAAGTCCTAAACGGTGAATTCCAAATCTAACAACAAAACCCACCATCATTCCACTCAGATACTTCCCAATCACATCACAACACCTCAACAAGTCGATTCTCCAAAAAAAGGCTTCCCACTCAAGAAAAAATGTCATAAGGGGGAAAAATGTTGAAAGACGAGCCCCAAGATACGGTAAGCATGGGCCGTTAGCTACCGGTCGAAAAGAAGGATTGCAAGCAACAAGTTACGTGGCCGTTTTCGGAAGAGTAATAAATGTCAAAGGTCACAAAAGCATGAAACTTTTGGTATCGGGTTTTGAACGATTCAATTCGAAAATTTTTCAAAAATTGTACAAAGGGATTATGTTGACAAGCAAAATGCATACGTTAAATGCCAATTGCCAAAAGTTCAACGCCTGCCTACAAACGAGGCCAAACTTTTAGGGAAAAGATGCGAAAACTGATGCGTTAGTTTGAAACGGGCTCAAAGACATTACCAGTGACGAGCTAAAGGGGTCGCGTGTTTCTCAAGAAATGCTTGGAGCCGTTTTTGAGATTCCATCCGAAATGAGATGCACCGGAACAAGTTGACTTAACCGGAGACGTCCCCGGGGCTTCCCAAGAGGATCTATTCGGTTACGATGCACGACCACGTCAGGCCGGAAAACCACGGCCCGCCAAGAAAAGCAAATCCGACGCAACGGCGAGCACCGATGGAAGTAGCGCATCAACCCAATTCGGAGCTAATGGAGCAAGGGAGCATCGTCAGAACGGAAGTCCGCCGAAAGGGCTTTCGTGAAGCTCAACCGAAAAAGACCACATACCTAAGCGGATTGGAGGAGTTGAGGTTACAGCTACGTATCACCAAGGATTTGGACGACGGAAACGACGCCATATGGAACAAGAAGCAAAAAAAAATGATCAAAAACAATATGAAAAATGAATTGGTGACGAGGACGACGAAGACGAAGACCGAGTAGTTTTTTTTAATTTCGTAATGTTATTTTTTTTCGTAATGTTTTTTTTATTTCGTAATGTTTTTTTTTTATTTCGTAATGTTTTTTTAATTTCGTAATGTTTTTTTTTATTTCGTAATGTTTTTTTTATTTATTTCCTAATGTGTTTTTTTAATGTAATTTGTATGTTTAATTATGAATTAAATAGTTAATTTGTTAAAATAATGAAATAATTGTTTAGGGGGTTTTATAAAAATAAAGAGGTGAGTGGTGTTATTTGGTGTTATGATTATAGGAGTGGTGTTGGTGTTGGTGTTGGTGTTATGCTGATGTGGCACCAAAAAAATGGTGTTACCGTGTTACGACACCTGAGGCTCTTAGGTATGATTCTTGTTTAAGTAAGTAATTAATGTCATTGAAAAAATTTATGTTGGTTTTAGAAAAGTGATACCGTCATTAATTCGTGATTTTATTACTTCATGATACTATAGTATCTTTCATCATTACAGAAATGAGATACGGTCATTAATTCGTCATTAACTATTTTATTATTTCATGATAATTTGGTATTTGTCATCATATATATTTTTGTTAGAGTATATTGAAAAAATGGTCTTTGTGGTTTAGCCAAATTGCAGATTTGGTCCGTTGAATTTTAAAATTGCAAAAACAGTCCGTATTTTGAAGGTTTGGTTCCACTTTTGGTCCTTGGTCGAAAAAAAATAACTAAAATACCCCTCTGTTCTGTTACAAAAACCGTCCGTTAAAAGGGGTATTTTAGTCATTTTAGTTCGACCAAGGACCAAAAGTGAAAACAAACCTTCAAAATACGGACTGTTTTTGCAATTTCGAAATTCGACGGACCAAATCTGCAATTTGACCAAACCATAGGGACTATTTTTGCAATTTACTCTTTTTGTTATAAACAATGTTTTGGCTCGCGTTTTTCTACGGCGCATTTTGTATATTGATGACGTATGATAGGTATAGCAGGCCTTTGGGCCTGGGCCGTACTATCACATTAGGGCCTTGGCCCAACCAAATAGATAACAAGCATAACGGGCTGGAATTAAGCACAGAGTCACTCTGGGCACGGCCCGGATACAACAAGACGGACGCAGATCGATCACAGGCCGCTCCCGTAGGCCATCAGCGGATTAGTTGACATCCGCGGAAGATCATCCGTGCCCGCCTTCACGATAACCGTGGACCCTAGCCCGACAAGGGTCCCACTCCGGCCACTACGATAATAGGCGAAATACTAGGAAACCCTAGTACTAGACTCGCCTATAAAAGAAATCCTCTGACACTCCAAATGGTATGATTTTCTCACTCTTCCCAATACACACACATACCTCTGACAACATGTTTTCTTACTCTCATGTCAGAGTCAAATCGTGGTGTCCATCCCCACGGTAAGACATGCGGTTTACTTTTATTTATGCAGGAAATCATCTGAACTACTTTGTTTAGTACAAGATCTAGCTCGAAGATAGCTTACAGGTCCAGCCCAATAAGCAACCTAAGCCCATCTCATATCTTATCACACATTCTGTACTAACAAGTTGGCGCCATCCGTAGGACCTATACACAACTGCGTTTCTCAAATTACTCACCGTGAGCACACAAGGAGGGTCTATTCCTACTCCACCCACGTCCGCCGAGCAAAATACAGTGGGGAAAGGGAATGAGCAAACCCAAGAAAACCCAAACAGGCCTGTGTCCGAAATAGCCCTCTAGGAGTATTGCGACAAGCATTACAATCAGCTATTGCCCATCAGTAATTGCCACTCATAGTCTGGAAAAGGTCACAGAAAAAGCCCAGCTAGGATAAGCTGAGCTAGTGAAAGCCCGTCTTTAACGTCGAAGGATGTTCAAGAAGAAGCGCTCGGAAGATCCAAGAAGTGGGTACAAACACACGTCTAAATCAAAGAACATCCCGAACATTATGAGGGGACACGGAAGAAGGAAAAGGTCTAAGACATTCTCGTTAAAGCCATCAAGGATTAGTCCCGAACCAACCCCAGCTTCTTCTCTTTGATAAGACTTGTGAGGGTCGGAATCACCTAGACATAGGGATTATAACGAGGGGAAGCGATGTTTACAAATGTTGGGAGAAAGGAAAAAATGCGTTATTATAGGCCTGGTGGAGGTACAAGGTAGAAGTGGTCGCCCTCAACCTCGAGTGACTCCAATACACAACGACAGCCGCGCAATGTACCCAAAGGGATGCAGAAAGCCGTTACCAAAGTTACCGTTCAAGAAAGGCGGAACCCATTCCCAGAAAGCGTTCCCATGAAGGAACGTCTTCACAGAGAACGGAAGTGTTCTCGGAAAATGAAGATAGCGGAGGAGGACACTGAAAGTCAAGATCAAAAAAATAAAAGTCAAGCATTGAAGAAGACGACCTATCCCAACCATGGGTGTGCGAAGAAACGTATCCATTCACACCCAGTATCTGTTACTTCGACTTCCTAAAAAATACCCGGATGCCAAGTAACGTCAAAACATATGACGAGAGTGAAGACCCGGAAGACCATTTGAAAATTTCCAGGCGACTACAAAAGTGGAACGCTGGGCAATGCCAACATGGTACCACGTGTTTAACTCCACACTCACTGGGTCTGCTAGAGTATGGTTTAATGATCTACCCCAGAATCCGTGGATAGCTACGATGACCTAAAAAGGCATTCCTAGCGAACTTCATTCAACAAAAGAAGTGTATCAAAGATCCTGTAGATATTCATCATATTAAACAAAAGGGAAGGGGAATCTACAGAGGATTTTGTGCAAAGATTCAAGTCTGAAAGTAGGCACGTCAAGGGAGCCCCGGAGTGTATGAGAATCTCATGTTTCATGCACGGAATCACTAACCCTAAACTGATAAAACGTCTACACGACAACATACCAAAATCAGTGGATGAGATGATGAGGGAAACCACAACGTTCTTCAGGGGGAAGTAGCGGCTTCCAACCAGGCACGAAAGAAAACACTTCCTGCATGGAAGCAGCAGGAAACCAGGCGAAAACAAAATTTCAACAAAATTGGAGACTTTAGGAACCAACAAAGGTCAGAGCGAAGACATGACAGGTTCGCACTCCTCACAAAATCCCCAAAGGAAATTTTAGCTTTAGATAAGGGCAAATTTAAAGCTGAACCACCAATGTCAACTCCAGTAGAAAAAAGAAATAATAACAAATTCTGTGTATTCCACGAGAAAGTGGGACATGACACTGATGAATTCATGCATTAAAAAGACAAATCGAAGAGTTAATTAAGGCTGGAAAGTTGTTGTACGTAATCAAGGAACTAAAGCAAAGCAGCGGAAAGGACCAGCCGAAAGCAGCAAAAAAGGGAGAAGCATCCGGAAAGGACAAAGCTTTGGCAATCCTAATGGTCCAACCCTGGCAAAGGGTAGCCAGGTAAAGGGTTACACAAAGCTTATCCCCTGACACAGAAATCTCATTCCTACCCCTAGGGGATGAGGATGGAACGAAAGGCCCCATGATTATCGAAGCAACTACTGGAGCGGGAACCCTAGTCACGTTCTTGGCAGTATGCCACGGAAAACGTGCAAGGCAAGCAAATTCATCAACCCAGAAAAAATGTTCATTCTAATTTTTGAGAGAGTCAAGGGGTTTCATATAGCATACAAGGGATTTATCAGTACGCTTAATGAAAGATATCCGTCCGTTCTTTTTAGAATTCATGTAAAAACAACGGAATAACCCAACGGTTGGTACAATTCCGTAAACGCGACACAAGATTTCAAAATGGGAAACCTTGGCCGCTCCAATAACAGAAAGTTGGGATATGTTGATACGGAAGTACCTAAGTATATCAGCAAGAAAAGTGGACAATGGCAGTCTAAAGTTGGCAAAATCAAAAAACCTAGTATATAGTCCAATCTTCCCAACAAGCCTCTCATGTATTGTGTTCCCCCGATTGGGCAGAACTGGGTGTACTTCCTCGGGAATATGAAATTTCTCACAAAAAACGTCAAACGCTTTCTGAGAAAGAACACACTTAACGTCTGTAATGGTACTCATGACAGCAAGGAAAGGTTCAAAAACTTAACCTGCAAAAGTCCTTCGAAAAACGATAAGTGCAGATAATCAAATTATAAAGCTCGAAAGTTTTTTAACAATGGCGAAAACAGTGGAAGAAGTAGAAAAGACACAGTGAAAAATAGATCGAGTATTTATACTCTCGGTATAGTAAATGAAGAGTATCACAAGATGCTTACACGTGGCCATGAACTATGGGGTCAACGGCCAGGATGGAAAGTAAAAGATAGTGATGACAGTTGGGTAGTTGGACTAACCAGTCAAATCAGTCAGAAGGTGAAAGGCACGAAGAGACCACGTCACCCACATTCCACATAATAAGGCCAACGGAACGTCACGGAAAGAGAAGTAAGCATGGAGGACGCAAGGATACAAGGAGTACCAGAACCTAAGTCTAGTATATCTACCGCACGCAATAACATCACATGCAATAGACATACTAGACTGGGGGGACTTGATGACGTATAACATTGAGAAAACTTGTTACCAAAATTTGCATTGATTCACTTTCGTTTTCATCTCGATACATATATTTTTAGTGAATACCTTTATATGGTACAACAACATATATAACACTTATGTGCAAAAGTTAAATAAATTGCTTCCAAAAGAATATCTTTATGTTTTAAAAAAGGGTCGAGAGAAGCAAAAGAATTGATAACGACGAACAATACGACAATCATAAATAACTTAAAATAAGCACCAATTAATTATCATTTATTGAATTCACTTGAAGATGTAAAACTAAAACCAGTTTGTTTTGAAATAAATGAATAATGCATAACTAATTCGATAATGCCATTTCTATATCTTGGGAGGTCCAAAACAAATTCGACGATGAGCACTGCAGTATTCAGAACAATGTTCTTTAGTATCGAAGCACTCGGATTGATCCTTACAACAACAATAATGCAGTCCAGGCCTGTCATAGTAATTGCAAATAACAGATCCTAGCTTTTCATTTCGCAAGGTTGAGATACTATCATCGTGTCTCTTGGTGCTTGCAACTATCGTGCCTACATTAACGATGACAAGATATAAAACGTACAATGCATAAAATAAATGAAGCATTCTATGTATCAAGTGAGAAGTGAAAGAGTTAAATCGTCATATTCATCGTGGATGAAAAATGTTGGAAATAATAAAACTTACAGTCAAGACCGACGATCAGTGTTAAAAACACTAAGCATAACATAATGGCATGTGTTTTCATAAGCTTTGCCATGGAAAGAAGTGTGAAAGTATATACTGAAAGATAAAAAGGACACTGATATTTATAAACTTAGGTATGGTTCTTGTTTAAGTAAGTTGTTAATGTCATTGAAAAAATTTATGTTGGTTTTAGAAAAGTGATACCGTCATTAATTCCTGATTTTATTACTTCATGATACCATAGTATCTTTCATCATTACAGAAATGAGATACGCTCATTAATTCGTCATTAACTATTTTATTATTTCATGATAATTTGGTATTTGTCATCATATATATTTTTGTTAGAGTAAATTGAAAAAATGGCCCTTGTGGCTTGGCCAAATTGTAGATTTGGTCCGTTGAATTTTAAAATTGCAAAAACAGTCCGTATATTGAAGGTTTGGTTCCACTTTTAGTCCTTGGTCGAACTAAAATGACTAAAATACCCCTCTGCTCTGTTACAAAAGCTGTCCGTTAAAAGGGGTATTTTAGTCATTTTATTTCGACCAAGGACCAAAAGTGAAAACAAACCTTCAAAATACGGACTGTTTTTGCAATTTGAAAATTCGACGGACCAAATTTGCAAATTGACCAAACCATAAGGACTATTTTTGCAATTTACTCTTTTTGTTATAAACAATGTTTTGGCTCGCGTTTTTCTATGGCGCATTTTGTATACTAATGACGTATGATAGGTATAGCAGGCCTTTGGGCCTGGGTCGTACTATCACATTAGGGCCTTGGCCCAACCAAATAGATAAAAAGCATAACGGGCTGGAATTAAGCACAGAGTCACTCTGGGCACGGCCCGGATACAACAAGACGAACGCGGATCGACCACAGGCCGCTCCCGTAAGCCATCAGCGGATTAGTTGACATCCGTGGAAAATCATTCGCGCCCGCTTTCACGATAACCGTGGACCCTAGCCCGACATGGGTCCCACTCTGGCCACTATGATAATAGGCGAAATACTAGGAAACCCTAGTACTAGACTCATCTATAAAAGGAATCCTCTGACACTCCAAATGGTATGATTTTCTCACTCTTCCCAATACACACACATACCTCTGACAATATGTTTTCTTACTCTCATGTTGGAGTCTAATCGTGAGGTCCATCCCCACGATAAGACAGACAGTGTACTTTTATTTGTGCAGGAAATCATCTGAACTACTTTGTTTAGTACAAGATCTAGCCTGAAAATAGCTTACAGGTCCAGCCCAATAAGCAACCTAAGCCCATCTCATATCCTACCACACATTATGTACTAACAAGTTGGCGCCATCCGTAGGACCAGTACACAACTGCGTTTCTCAAATAACTCACCGTGAGCACACAAGGACGGTCTATTCCTACTCCACCCACGTCCGCCGTGCGAAATACAGTGGGGAAAGGGAATGAGCAAACCCAAGAAAACCCAAATAGGCATGTGTCTGACGTAGCCCTCCGGGAGTATTGCGACAAGCATTACCATCAGCTATTGCCACTCATAGCTGAAAAGGTTCACCAAGAAAAAACCAGCAGGATAAGCTGAAAGAAGTGAAAGCCTGTCTTAACTTCGAAGGATGCTCAAGAAGAAGCTCGAAGATCCAAGAAGTGTTACAACACTCTAAATCAAGAACACCGAACATAAGAGGGGAACACGGAAGAAGGCGAAGGTCTAGACATTCTCGTAGCACATCCAGAAGTCCCGAACCAACCCCCAACATCTTCTCCAAGATAAGACGTGACGGGTCAGAATCACCTAGACATAGGGATTCCGAAAGGGAAGCGGTGTTTACAAAGTTGGGAAGAAAGGAAAAAGGCGTATAGGCTGGGAGGTAAAGAAAGAAGTGTGTCCGCACGCTCAAGTGACTCCAAAACACAACGACACCGGAACGCCCAAAGGGATGCAGAAAGCCATTACCAAAGTTCCCGTTCAAGAAAGGCGGAACCCATTCCCAGAAAGCTTTCCCACGAAGGAACGTCTTCACAGAGAACGGAAGTGTTCTCGGAAAATGAAGATAGCGGAGGAGGACACTGAAAGTCAAGATCAAAAAAATAAAAGTCAAGCATTGAAGAATACGACCTATCCCAACCATGGGTGTGCAAAGAAACGGATCCATTCACACCCCGTATCTGTTACTTCGACTTCCCAAAAAAGACCCTGTTACCAAGTAACGTCAAAACATATGACGGGAGTGAAGACCCGGAAGACCATTTGAAAATTTCTAAGCGGCCGCAAAAGTGGAACGCTGGGCAATGCCAACATGGTGCCACGTGTTTAACTTCACACTCACTGGGTCTGCTAGTGTATGGTTTGATGATCTACCCCCAAAATCTGTGGATAGCTAAGATGACCTAAAAAGGCATTCCTAGCGAACTTCATCCAACAAAAGAAGTGTATCAAAGATCCTGTAGAGATTCATCATATTAAACAAAAGGGAAGGGGAATCTACAGAGGATTTTGTGCAAAGAATCAAGTCTGAAAGTAGGCACGTCAAGGGAGCCTCAGAGTGTATGAGAATCTCATAGTTCATGCATGGAATCACTAACCCTAAACTGATTAAACGTCTACACGACAACATCCCAAAATCAGTGGATGAGATGACGAGGGAAACCACAACGTTCTTCAGGGGGAAGTAACGGCTTCCAACCAGGCACGGAAAAAAACACTTCCTGCATGGAAGCAGCAGGAAACCAGGCATAAACAAAATTTCAACAAAATTGGAGACTTCAGGAACCAACAAAGGTCAGAGCGAAGACATGACAGGTTCGCACTCCTCACAAAATCCCCAAAGGAAATTTTGGCTTTAGATAAGGGAAAATTTAAAGCTCAACCACCAATGTCAGCTCAGTAGAAGAAAGAAATAATAACAAATTCTGTGAATTCCACAGGAAAGTGGGACATAACACTGATGAATTCATGCATTAAAAAGATAAATCGAAGAGTTAATTAAGGCTGAAAAGTTGTCGTACGTAATCAAGGAACTAAAGCAAAGCAGCGGAAAGGACCACCCGAAAGCAGCAAAAAAGGGATAAGCATCCGGAAAGGAAAAAGCTTTGGCAATCTTAATGGTCCAACCCTGGCAAAGGGTAGCCTAGCAAAGGGTTACACAAAGCTTCTCCCCTGGCCTAGAAATCTCATTCCTACCCCTAGGGGATGAGGACGGAACGAAAGGCCCCATGATTATCGAAGCAGGTATAGGAGGTCACTTTATACATCACATATACATAGACGGAGGGTCGGCTTCAGAAATACTATATGAACATTGCTTCAATAGGCTCCGTCTGGAGGTGAAAAGTCAAATGGTTCCAGCCACCGCACCCCTCATTGGTTTCAGTGGAGAAATCATATGGCCAATAGGACAAATATCACTATCTGTGAAAATAGGTGATACTGAACATTTAACGTCCACACGAATGAATTTTGTGGTGGTAAGATCACCATCTCCATACAATGGAATAATTGGGATTAGGGAGGCCAGGAGTAAGGAGAATTCAGGCAGTCTCATCAACAGCTCATGGAATGTTAAAATTCCCAGTCTCAGGAGGAATAGTCACACTACTAAGTAGCAAGCTTATCCTACTCGAGTGCACGATGGTCTCAAGACTGGAAGTACACCCTTCCGTCAGCAACTGAGTCGTGGAGGAAAGAATCAAAGTGGCAATTCATCCAGAGTACCCAGAGCAAACAATAGCAATAGGTTATACTCTAACGGAGGAGGGGCGAAAGGAGTTGTGCAGCCTACTTAGGCGCAACCTAGATATATTCGCTTGGAAACCAACAGACATGACAGGGGTTCTGCGGCACGTAGCGGAACACCGGCTGAACGTTCGCGAAGGATGTCCCCCAGATAGACAGAAGAAAAGAAGCCAAGCACCAGAAAGAAACAAGGAAATACAAGATGAAGTCGAAAGACGTATGGAATCCGGCATCATGAAGGAAGTTCATTATCAGAGCTGGCTGTCAAATCTGGAAATGGTAAAGAAGCACGAGGACAGCTGGAGGATGTGCGTGGACTTCAAAAACCTAAACAAGGCATTTCTTAAGGATGGTTATCTACTCCTAGAGATAGATTGGAAGGTGGAATCCCTCTGCTGATACCCCTTAAAGGATACCACCAAATTAAAATGGCAAAGGAGGATGAAGAAAAAACAGCGTTCATAACCAGCCAGGGGATATTCTGCTACTCAAAAATGCCTTTTGGTTTGAAGAATGTCAGAGCAACTTACCAATGTTTGGTAGACAAAGCATTCCAGAAACAAATTGGCAGAAACTTGGAGGTATACGTGGACGATCTGGTAATCAAAAGTCGCGTAGAACAAGAAATAATAAGAGACATCGAAGAACCATTCAAGACCCTAAGGAAAATAAACATGAAGCTAAATCCCAAGAAATGCACTTTTGGGGTGGAATAGGGCATGTTCCTAGGATACATGGTAAACACCAAATGGATAAAATTATGTCCGGATAAAGTAGAAGTCGTTCTAAGCCTACCTTCCCTAAAATGTCTAAAAGACGTGCAAAGGCTGAATGGAAAGTTAGCAAGTCTAAACATATTCTTGGCTAAGTCAGCAGAAGAGCCACTACCGTTCTTTAAAACCTTGAAAAAATGCACAAAGAAAAGTGACTTTCAATGGACTACGGAAGCAAAAGCCGTATTCAAGCAAATGAAAAAGCAAATAGCAGAACTTCCCACACTAACCGCACCTATGGAAAAGGAAGAACTTATTGTATACCTTGCAGTGGCAAGAGAAGCCGTGAGCGCAGTCTTGATGACCGAAAGGGAGGCAACGCAAATGTCAATCTATTTCGTTAGCCGTGCTTTACAAGGTCCATAAATAAATTACACACCGGTAGAAAAATTAGTATTAGCTTTAGTACACGCTAGCAAACGGATAAAAAGGTACTTCCAAGCACATCCAATTATTGTTATCACGGACCAGCCAATCAAGCAGGTGCTGTCAAAACCAGAAATTATAGGAAGATTGCAGAAATGGAGCATAGAGATGGGGGAGTACGACATACACTACAGGTCAAGAGTATCAATCAAAGGACAAATCTTGGCAAACTTCATAGTGGAGTGGCCAGAAGATGACTCCCTAGCTATACCCATGGAAGTTGAGGAAGAGCTTCCGGAACCATGGACACTTTTTACGGACGGATCATCCTGCATAGATGGTTCCGAAGCTGGGTTAATACTTACAAACCCGGAAGGAACATAATTTACATATGCCCTGAGATTCGAGTTCAACGCGACCAACAATGAATTCGAGTATGAGGCTTTGATAGCCGGTCTCATAATCGTAGAGCCAATGGGGATAAAAAAACCTTCAAACAAATGTAGACTCCCGCCTAGTGGCTAATCAAGTCAACAGATCCTACATAGCTAAGGAACCAGGCATGATCCAATACTTGGAGAAGGTAAAAACACTTACGAACAACTTAAAGAAATTCTCAATCAAGCAAGTGCCCAGGAGCGAAAACAAGAAGGCTGACACACTAAGTAAGATTGCGTCCACCAGCTTTGCTCACCTGACCAAACAGGTTCTGGTGGAAGTACTTAAAGAAGAATCCATAAATGAAGCAGAAGTGTTAACAGTCGTGGAGGAAGAAGGAAATACTTAGATGACTCCAATTTATGAATACCTCATGGAAGAAATACTCCCTGCGGAAAAGAAGAAGGCAAGGGCGGTACGGCTCAAATCAAGACAGTACTCCGTAATCAATGGAGTCCTGTACAAGAAATCCTTTCTTGAGCCATTGCTATGATGCATCGACCATTGCAAGCAAACTATGTTTTGAGAGAAATCCATGAAGGGTCCTGCAGCATGCACGCTGAGCCAAGATCCGTGGTAGCCAAAGCTATACGAACAGGGTAATACTGGCCAACCATGCATAAAGACGCAAGGAAAGTGATACGGGAATGTCAAGATTGCCAAGTTTACCGTCCCATGCTAAGGAACCCGCAACAGAAGTTAACTCCCATCACGTCTCCATGGTCATTCTATAAATAGGGAATCGACATAGCCAGACCTTTCCCAAAAGGTCCCGACAAGGTCAAATTTTTAATAGTAGCAATGGACTATTTCACAAAATGGATTGAGGTAAAACCCATCGCAACCATAACAGGCAACCAGGTTAAAAAGTTTGCATGGGATAACATAGTTTGCAGGTTTGGCCTAATAGGGGAGATAATATCCGACAATGGAAAACAATTTAGAGATAACCCATTTATGGATTGGTGTGAAAAACTTAATATCCGCCAGCGTTTCGCCTCCGTCAAGCATTCGCAAACCAACAACTTGGTAAAAAGAGGTAAAGAAGATCAAACAAGAAGCTAGGGAGAAGAATTAAAAGGGCACGATTAGATAAAGAAGCAAGATTGATGGAAAAATCCCCCGCACGCGCTTGGGCGTACCGCAACATGATAAAGTCAAGTAATAGGGACACTCCATTCTCGTTGACCTACGAAACAGAAGCAGTGATCCCAGCTGAAATTGGCATGCCTACCCTAAGAACTACAAAATTAGACATTGTGCAAAATGATAAAGCTTTAAAACTCAACCTAGATCTCTTAGAAGAAAAAAGAGAACAGGCAGCGATCCGCGAGGCAAAAAGCAAAGCAAAAATGGAAAAATACTATAACTTCAATGTCCGTAACACAAGCTTCAAGCCAGGAGATCTTGTATACCGTATCAATGATGCTAGTCATGTAGAAGACGGATGGAAGCTAGGCCCTAAGTGGGAAGGACCGTATGAAGTAACTGAAGCACTAGGCAAAGGAGCATACAAACTCAGAGACCGCAATGGAAAACTCATTCCGCGAACTTGGAATGTCCGCAACCTTAAAAAGTGTTATATTCATGAAATGTAAGCACCCTACCCACGCGAGTTCCACAGCGGAGGGGGCAGTATTTGAATTTCCTTTCTTTCATGTAATGTCTTTTATGATTTTAATGAATAAAATGTGAAGCCTAGCTACCTTTATAAACTTGTTTAAAACCTTTACTTTATTTTTACTTTGCAAAAGTTATTTACATGTTATATGTTGGTAAGACGCGCACACAAAGGGGTACGACCCCATAAGTAAAGACTATTATTCCGAATAATAAAAGGATGAGCAACCTAACAATTAACTCATATACGTAAGAGTTCTTGCAAGCCCGGTACCGAGAGAATAACCCACAAATATTCAACTAAGACTATCACCGTAAACATATAACCACGATATTAAAAGATAGCAATATAAACATTAAAATAAAACATAAAGTGTTAAATATTACAAATTGTTATATACAAACATCATAAATTTGTCTAAGTATAAACAACCGCCTTAAAAAGGTCATACACGACCGCAGTGTAAATAGAAAGGAAAGCTAAGGTGACATTTTAGGAAGCACCGCAACAGGGACGGGCTCAACTGGCCGAAGGATGCTCCGGTGTAGTCTGCAGGTCTTCCTTTTTAAACACAATCTTTGGGGAATAAGGAGCTGTGTCCTGGACTCCTGCATCAGACGTATCATAATCAGCCACCGATATAGGTGGAATGGAACTGATATTAGCAGCGGTGACTGAAATAGCTAAGGCAGTAGTAGCGGCAGCCGTTACCTATACTCCCGAAGTACTAGCTTCACCAATCAAGTTTTCAGAAGATAACAGAGCAGCCAGAACACCCATTGCACCAGAAATAGACAAGCGGTGGGACAAAGCATCTTCCTTAATCTTTTGAACACGGCATGGACCACGTCCAAAGAATCAGATAGGGAAGTCTCTCCAGTAACCACATTATCCTCCTTCTGGTGAAAAGGAATAAGGAGTTGTTCATATGAAGGCTGTAACCAGCTAACCTCTGGAGTCTCAGCAGAAGGGCCTTCTAAACGAAGAAGGCTCGTAATATCAGCAATACTGGCGTCCTTATGTGATTCCAGCTGAGAAAGAAGGTTAAAGTCTAGGTCACGGAAAGCTAGGACAGCGGAAACATACCTCGCTTCCACGGAGGGATCATAAGCGGCAACATCAGCAAGATCCCTTATGGCTTTTCCGTGATCAATGCCCGCTACCAACCCAGCTTAAATTCCTTTATCAATGGCAAGGCCAATGACCGCCCCGAAAGCAACACCATTCTCCGATGATTGACGACACTTCATAACGGCCAACCTAAGGCCATGGCCAATGATCCATTGCCGACCAGCTATGGTGGGTAGGAAGCGAGGATAGAACTCCTCATCCAAGTAAAGGGCCAGAGCCATAAGCTCAGAGTCCAGCCCTACCATACGATCACTAAGTGCCTTGACCTGTTCATCCTGAATCGCATCACATTGTTCCTTAAAAAGTTCATACCCTGATACTTAGTCACGAAGTCTGGAACAGATGGTCTCTAACAAAGACACTTGATCAACAAAACCATCCCTTTGAGAATCAAGAGAAGCAGCCTTAACACTCAACTCATCACAAGATAACTCCAAGCTAGACAAGTCTTGAGTCAGCTTGGGAGTTTGGGCAGTCAAGGACGCAAGCTCAGTCTCTTTAGCGGCGGCCGCAGACTCAAGCACCACGACCTTCTTGTCAAGAGCATTTTTCTCTTCCTCAAGAGCTAAGTTCCGTTCCTTTAAACTATTAAGCTCACTAACTCGAGCAACTCCGCAGCTTCAATAATAAAAACCTGGTTGCGGAGATGAGTTGCTTTTGCAGCCTCAACTTCCTTCTAAGACAATTGAGCTTTTAAATTTGCAATTTCAATATCCTTTTCCTTCAACAGATCAGCCTGCCTAGCACATTTTCTCTCAAATTTTTTCCTCTCCCTAAAATTGTGTTTCGATCGCAGCCTAACCTTAGCTCTAAGGCATGTTTGACATGCAGCTCCAACATTAAACTCGGCAAAAATCTGATGATTATCCATACTGCGAAGATAGGAAAAGAGGCCAGGAGGGGCAAGCTGATCAATCACACTGTGTTACACATCAGGATCATCAAGAACAGACTCATTAACCACATTCCATTTAGGAACATATATCCGACGGAGAGTCACGGAATCCGTTTCTTGAGAAACATAGAAAGTGTCAGCGGAAAGCTCTGTACCGGCAGGATTAGAAGGACCTGCAACATCTGGCCCTATCGCGCCTATAGAGGCGGAATCTGCAAAAATACTTGGATGAACTTGGGAAACTGGCTCGACTCCCACACCAAGGACCGAAGCGGAAGAGGCGCCGACAACATTGGTAGTAGTAACAGCCGCAATCATCATTGGAGGTGGCGAAACAAAAGACCTGACAAGAGAAGTGACCTCATCATCTGCAACATTTGTACTAGAATGATGAGAAGAGTCTGAGAAAATTACAAACCTCTTAGACGGAATATGAGTATGCAAATTCAGTCCAGAAACATAATCAGTGTTACCACCACCCTCACGTTCCGGCGTAGGGGTCACGGAGGAAGTAATAAATGGCACAGTTGCCGCTACTATAACATCAACTTCTGCAGCTAAAGTACTACGTTCAAGTAAACCTTGAAGCGCAACAAGAGATTTCCTACCAGTACTTACACCAATATCACTAGAGGTGCCGTGATCCTCCCTCAATTTCTTTGGGGGATGGTCAGAACCACTAGCACCGACAGCTCTTCTTTTCTTCTTTTTACTCTTAGGCTTATTAGCAGCAGCAGCCTGAAACTCTTCATCCACAACAATAGTAACTGCTTCATCTTGACATGCGCGGTCACTGCCCTCGGAACGATTTTCTTGATTAGCATCACCACTTCCATCATGACCAATGTTCTCAATACTATCATTCTGATCACCATGATCAGCCTATACAACTGGCTCAGCCTGATCATCTTCACCAGCAAGAGCAATAACACGGCCTACAGTAGAATCCAATAAAGGAACTTGTCCTTTTTCTATCTGCCTCTTACCAATTCGCACCTTGGTAGGATCCGCGTGACGAATAAAAGCAATCTAATCCATCTTTGCATAGATAAAAAAAGAATTAGATACAGTGGCAGAAGACAAATGAAGTTATGCAAATAAAAAGCACCCACCCTCTCCGGCATCAGTCAAGAATATAAGGTAAACATTATCATCCAAGTCATAGTAACGACTCAACACAAGAACGGTTCCAGAAACTTTTGTAACGGAGTTGGATGAGTGGCAAGGAAGTCACACGCTTCCGCACTAAACTCCATCGCGGTAGGAGATGGGTCTCTCGCCAGCGTTTTCTTAATGTACCAAGGAATGAAAGAGGGGAAAACAGACGCATCAACCAAAAAAAGCTGTTATTCCAGTTTTTTAACGAATCAAAATGAGAAATCTTAGCAGCAGCAATGACGGAAAGCTGCGACAAGTTGATACTAAAATATTCGAGAACATCTACAAGGAACCTAGAGAGGGGTATCTGAAAGTTAGCAAAATCAAAGAACCTGGTATAAACACCAATTTTACCAGCGAGACTATTACGTATGTTCTGGTTAGGACCAGGCAACTCAGGATGAATAGTATCAGGAATATGATAGTTCTGACAAAACACATCTAAAGCCGTTTGGGTTAAAGTAGAAGTAACGTCGTAAATCAAATTCATTGTAAGAAGCAAATAGAGAGTTGAAGCCTAACCTGGAAGCCTAAGAAACCTAGAAGAAATAACCGGCGTGGTAAAGAAAGTAGAAAGCTCGAATAAGGTGAAAATGGCGAAAATAGGGAAAAGGGTAGAAAAGGAAATAATAAAAACCAAGGCAGGTATTTATACCCTTGGTATATTTAATTTAAAGCCTGGTAAGATTTGTACATGTGTATCCTACCAAACAAATGAACGGGCAGGATCAAAAGTAAAGAAAATGTGATGACAGAAGGTTAACTGACCACAAGTCGTGTCAGTCAGAAAATGAAGGGTCAAGGGAAAGACACGTCACACAAACCCTACCCAACTGGCTAAGGAAGGGTCGTGAAGAAACTAACAGCCATGGAAGATGAAAGAGGCACGACAATAAAGAACCTAAGTCTAGTAACATTTACCGCACGCAGCACGATGCCGCACGCAGTAAAAATACTAGACTGGGGGGACTTGATGACGTATGATAGGTATAACAGGCCTTTTGGCCTGGGTCGTACTATCACCTTAAGGCCTTGGCCAAACGGGTGATTTAGTCTAACGGGTCTATATGGGTGGGTTTGTGTAACGGGTCGATATGGGTGGTTTTGTGTAACGGGTCGATATGGGTTACGAATGATACATAAAAGCGTCGAGTATGTGAAACTGAAGGAAGTAGCTAAGTCTGTAAAAAGCATTGATTATGTAAAAGGCACAAATGACGTTGACATGTCAAATCATGGAGAATTAGTTTTGAATTTTTTGCATGCCATTCACGCAGCTGAAAATAGGTTGGTGGATTTGGATGTACGTATTTATTCTGAAAAGAAGTGGATGATGGAGGCAAGACATTTATTTTGTTAATTGAACTGTAAATAATGAGATACTACTGAAATATTTTCTCTGCTATTGTTAGATATCATTTATATGTCTGATTGACGCTTGAAATTTGGATTGTGTAGCAACTTTTCTGGAAAAATACGAAAATGAGCTAAAAGACGCAAGAGCACGAGGACTAATGTATGCTGAACGGCTGACCATTTATGTGAGAGTTTATGTTCAATGTCAACAAATATGTAGAACCATATAAATGATATATGTTTTATACCATTTTTTAAATTTGCTACACCCTTATAAAAAAGTCAAGTGTCATTGGAAAGCAATAAAGATACATTTTGATTGTTGTGGTTTATACTGGAACAAGGAAACATAATCTGAAGAGAAAATATTGATAGGATCTTTTCCACAAAAAGTTAAGTGTCTGATCATTGGAAAGCAACATAGTTTTTCAGCTGAATGCTCATACTTTTATCTATTATATGTCTATTTATAAATGATGAAATGACTTACTTAAGTTGCGACGACATAGATAAAACCGAACGGTTCACCGCCATAGATCAATCTATTTTCTCACCACAATTTATCAATTTATTGAAGTTCTCAGGTGTTTCAAACCACAGACTTGCGATGAAAGTAGGAGTCCCGATAATGTTATTGAGAAATATTGATCAAGCAATTCATTGAATAGCTGTTCCAAATCACAAACTTGTGTTAAAAGTAAGACGTTTATTTATTTAATTGTTATAAACTCAAATGTTTATCTAATAATTCACTTATCATCTGATTATTTCTTTCATATATTAACAGAACCTATTTACGTCCGGTATTTTTCTTACTTTATTTATGCATATAACTTCTTACAAAATAGATTCTTTAAAATACACCCGGGGTTACACGGGTCTTTAAGCTACAGTATATTTGGTAGACATTGATTGCCATTTTTTACTCGGTAGCATTGGTTTATTTGTAACTACCTTATTATAAATAACGATGTACAACAACTATTATTGGCTTTGTTACATAACTTAGGAAACTTATGTGTCAAAATCAAATATTTATAGGCAAAATTATGCTTCATTTTGCGTGATAGGCATAATTATGAAATGACCAACCCTTCATTTAACAAGAAGTAAATAATTCGGTACAAAGCATCAACATTTATATCTTGTTAGCAAGAAAGTCACAAAATACAATAGTCAATTCAAACCTCAACTGCTATAAGTAATGACAGAAATCATAAACGTTCATAAACCTACGAACAGCAAGGCCGCCAAGAAGCTTGTAACACAAAGACTTGGCTTGAGCAATGGCACAGTGATGTCACTTCGACCGTCCACCCTCACCTTGTTGCTTTTGAACTCTTGACCATCTCCTTAAATTTTTAAATGCTCCATGGCTTTATACTAAAAGATTTGCCAAACTAAATCTTCACTGAATCACCCTTGTAGTATGTGGCTAAGCCAACCATACTTTCTTTTATGAAAAGACAAGTCAAAATACACTTGGCGATGGGGAAGACAAAGCTTTGGTGGCTTATCAGACAACTCATTTGCTTCCCAACCAAATGGTATGATATGTCTACACGAACCACATTAAAAAAAACTAAAGTCATTATCAGACAGGACATTAGTCATGTTAACTGAGATTCATAGTGGGTCAAACAGCGGCTAAAGCACAAGCCTTCAGCGGGTCAAAGTGGGTGAAAAGGTGAAGTCCTCGCCCATTCAGATGAATTAGGACATAAAAGAGTTGGTTTCAAATGAGATGATGTCGTAATGTTGCACAGGTCTTAATCCTAATTTCCAGGATCGAATATGATCAAACAAGCATCATGTATATCATTCAAGAATACAATAAAAAGAAACAAGGAAGATTGGGGTTGAACCCTTTAATGAATCTGATATTATTAAAACTAAAAGGGTTAATTTTGATTACAGACTTCTATCTATATATAGTGATTGAAACGGTGTGATTTTGATAAAGGGGTGTGATGGTTCAGATAAACCATACGACATGCCTTTTCCTTATCAACCGTATGTACTATTTAACCTAATAAGGGTTTCGGGTCTAGGCCTAAGGCCAACAGACTTTATGTTTAGCAGCCCTTTAAATAAAACTAATTAGCCATGTACAAATGTAAATCTAAATACTATACAAATATACTACTGTCATTGTTTCTTCTTGCTTCCTTGGTGTGTCGACTTGCAGCCTGACACAAGAATAACAAGGATGTTATTCTTTAACAAAGATTAATGGATTAAAACTTCCAACATATTCCCCCTAATCTATTAATCTTTGATTCTCTAATCTTCTTGTTCCTAGATGCTTTCTTCAAACTTTCTTCAAATCTCGATTTCTTCATTCTTTAAACTTGATGTCTTCTCTTTTTCTTTCTCTTTTACTGCTTCGATCTTTTCTTGGTGCTTGGTTATCATCAAAATCGCATTGATGAAATGCTGGGCAAATATATCCTTTGCCTTTTTCTACAATCCCTGTAGGCATACTAAGAACAGTGTTGTGTTCTTCATTCGGCACCCTTGCAGTTTTTTTTACTTTCTTTTGTAATTTTGACATCTCTTTCTCTATTGAATCTGCTACTTTTCTTCTTCTTGGTTAACCGATTTGGATGGTATAATTGTTTCTTTTCTTCTCCAATTAGCATCCATGGTTGCGTCTTTTTTTAAAAGAAAACGCAGGTTTGAATCTTGAATGATGGATGAACATGAATTGTTGTGTTGTTTGATCCTTCGTCGCTCTGATACCACATGTTGCACAGGTCTTAATCCTTATTTCCATAATCGAATATGATCAAACAAGCATCATGTATATCATTCAAGAATACAATAAAAAGAAACAAAGAAGATTGGGGTTGAACCCTTTAATGAATTTGATATTATTAAAACCGAAAGGGTTAATTTTGATTACAGACTTCTATCTATATATAGTGATTGAAATGGTGTGATTTTGATGAAGGGGTGTGATGGTTCAGATAAATCATACGACATGCCTTTTCCTTATCAACCGTATGTACTATTTAACCTAATAAGGGTTTCGGGTCTAGGCCTAAGGCCAACAGACTTTATGTTTAGCAGCCCTTTAAATAAAACTAATTAGCCCTGTACAAATGTAAATCTAAATACTATACAAATATACTACTGTCATTGTTTCTTCTTGCTTCCTTGGTGTGTCGACTTGCAGCCTGACACAAGAATAACAAGGCTGTTATTCTTTAACAAAGATTAATGGATTAAAACTTCCAACATATTCCCCCCCTAATCTATTAATCTTTGATTCTCCAATCTTCTTGTTCCTAGATGCTTTCTTCAAACTTTCTTCAAATCTGGATTTCTTATATGAAACTCCAAAAATATCACCAATACCCATCGAACTTTATATGAACTGCTGATATCAGCAACTTGACCAGTTTTTCTTAACAAAATTCAACAGTCATGATACACATTTTCCTCCTTGTGCGTTTGGATAAACCACTAGACGGAGATTCAACTGAGTGATGAACCTTTGGGTTATTTTCAGTTGTAGACGAAGTAAAAGAAGCTGTTTTACATACATTAGATTTTTTGGTGAGTTTGTGGATATCAGGTTTTACATCTTTGAAGAGCTCGGCTTCTAAAGCCCCAAGAGGAAGGTCACCACTCTTCGAAGATGTCTGATCCTGATGAGAACCTATATGTGTTTGTATATGTTTGCTAGCTCTGGAAATTGATTGAATGGGATCAGCTGTCTTGAAGCCTCTATTTATCAAAGATAATTCTTCAAAACTCAACAAACCTGCGTATGTTGAAAAAACCATTCTCATATTTACAATATTTACATGAACTAAATTTACAGCGCAAAATTTAAGAAATTTGGGATCTAATGAACTAGTTTCCAAGATTCAACTATATAAAAATTACTTCTCCCTTAATTGAGAATTACAAAGATTGTAGGAGCGAGTTTTCAGAAGACGTGTTAATATCTGTCCAATGTAAGAGATATTTATCTAAATTCAAAAATTAAATTTCTAAACTAAAAAAATTATTAAACTCGAGATCACTCCATGACGCAACAGGATCTTGCCTCCAGAACTAAGAAATCATGATTTTGTTTCGTTTTCTTGGATAACAGATGTAAAATAGAAACCTTTGTAATAGAATGGTATATTAGACATAAAAAATTACCTGCACTAGGAATAAAGGCACTATCCCAATCTAAGCTTTTACGCAAGGTCAATCTTCTTGACTCCTCTTGGTTTTTACAGCCATCTTGCCTTTTCTCTTTGTCTATCGTAGCTTTGCTGTGATCTGTAGCAATGTCGTCTTTTAGCCCCTTTTTTGCCTTGTTCTTAATGTGGATATCAGGGTTTACATATTTGGGGAGATCACTCTCTAAAGTCTCCAGATGAAAGCCATCACTATCTGATAATGTCTGGTTCTGACCAGAAACTTGGTGTGGCCGCCCATCGTTTAGAGTTCCATAAGATGGTTGATTGGAATTAGCTTCCGCGAAGCCTTTATTAATGAGAGTCATCTCTTCATTGGTTAATAGACCTGAATATATCAAAAAGCATTTAAATCTATACCATTATTACATGAACCAAAGAACGAAACAGTCTTTCATGCTAGAAAAAGAAATGCATCTTGACATATGGAATCAAATGAATTAATACAAATGCTATAATTTGCAAAGCTCTGGTGAGCACAGAGTTCTATGAAAACTTGTGCAATAAGTAAAAATGTTGCACGTTAAAGCAAGATTCAGGAGCCATTTCAGCCCACAAACTTTTGAATAAGTCAATTTGGGTCGTTTCTAATCTCATACAGGTTTAAGGATAATTATTTTAAGAAGGGGACCTGTCGTATGTGCTGAATGGATCAAGCGGGCTGAAAAATGCCTTGCCGATACTTTTAATAGATACACAACCCTTAAATCGATTTATTCATAGAATGATGTTGATATTGTAATAATTTTATTTATGAGAACATATATATTCTTTTTTTAAATTTTATTATTGTTTCTGTGATCGATGATTTTTAAGAAAAACAAAAACACAAAAATCTAAACAAACCCGTAAAGACTGCAACGATTCCCTACCTGCACCGGTGATGAAGGCACTGTCCCAATCTAAGCTTCTATGTAAAAAACTTGGTCTGCTTGTCTCCAAAAAAGGTTGCCCACACTTTGCGCAAGTCCCTTGACTTTTGACTTCGGCATACCTGTCGAGACCAATGCTCTCTAAGTGATTGCTTAAACCATTCACTTTGTCTTCATAACTACACATGTCCTCCTTTTGGCTCTCCTGTAATAAGCACTGTTCACTATCCTCTTGCGTTTTCTCTATATTAATCACTACTTTGCCTTTAAATGAACTACTATCATTTTTCAGACTCTTTCGCTCATGGTTCATTCTGTCCTTCAACATCTCATTGTGTATTTGCCCATTACTCTTTGGCTTGCTACACCTTGCACCGACTTTTCTTCCATCATGTTCCCTACTGAGTAACTTTTTAACTTTTAAACAATTCTCGGCGGAAATACAAAGAGTAGATGCCTCAATTTGGTTTAACTTGTGCATACTACCTTTACTTACCGCTTGTGCCTGTGAGCAACGAGTTAAGAAAATAATATATTAGTAAGTTCAATTAGCGTCTATTATATGAAAAAGAGCCAGAATGACATGAAATACCTCATCAAAGGGACCAGTATTTGGATATGGCATTCGAAGACCTAAACATTTGATCTTTCTTATTGGTGGTCTTGCCGCATCACAACGAGGTGTTTGAAAATCTGAGGGTGACGTGGCATTGTGAAAACTTCTAGAAGGAGATGTGCTAGAAGAACAAGTAGACGACAATGGAGACAGGACCGAGGAGGAACGGTCGACAATGGTAGGTTTGATGTTTCTTGATTTGATGTTTCTTGAAATACACTTGGATGAAGCACCAGAAGGCGATTCATTTGAGCGATGAACCTTTGACATCTTAGTCTTTAAAGTTGTAAAAGAAGTTAATTTAGACGAAAAGTCTCCCTGAGACCTATTGGACAAAGTGGATCCTGGTAAAGAGAAGAAATCAGTATATCAAATTTGCAAACTATATAGATACATATATTACTCGTTTATCGTTTTGAAGCCAAACTTGCTCCAGCTTTTCTCGTTCTATGTTCCATAACCACTTGGTTGGGTGCCAATCCATGACGGTTTATAGGAACCGTAGATCGTTTATGGATATCAGGCTTTAAATCTTTTCGGGAACTAAAAGATGGTTGACAAGAACAACTAGTTTTCTGGAAAGCTTTATTTATCATAGACAACTCTTCAGGGTTCAACAAACCTGCATATGTCAACACCTTTAACATCTACATATTTTACCAACTCAGAGATTTCATATTCTTCCACTTGACAATTTTTCTACTATCTCATTCGTCAGTGATTTTCTTTTCCTGACTCATCCTTCTGAGATGGAAACTTTTCTATCATTTCCTTCCGGAAATGAAGACAAAGTTTTCGATCCCGGAATTCTCATTATTGATGGAGTTTTCTCTTTCACGAGAAAATCTCCATCTACTGATTGATAATTTCAAGATCCATAAATGTCATATCTTACGTGAAATTTCTTTGATGTTCGAATATTCGGTCAATTTCCTCCCCATGAACAAAGAAATATGGGGTGAGTCAAGCTAGTGACTCGAACAAAAACAAGCGCTTCGTGGCTGGCAACTCATGCTTATCCTAGTAGTAGTAATAATATTATATTAGCTTAGATTTAGTAATGAATAAGTGCGGGGGAGTGCTTCTCTCCAATGTTATGTTTTGTGGGTATCCGTTTTTGCTTGAAGTATTCCTTATGATCGTGAAGACCTTCGTGCTTGTTTTCAAACCCTCTAATTACTGAGTCTTCGATCATTCGCATGGTTATATTTTGGGATATCCTCTGACCCGATCATATATTTATATTGTTTCTCTTTTCACACATGGAATTTTTTGCATTTACCCTTTTCGTTCCTAAGTGTAGGGGTAAAACCCGACATTTTTGAACATTGAGGCCAATGTTTAGTTCTAAGCGTGGGGGGGGGGGGGGGGGGATTTCTATCGAAATTGATCATACATGTGCCTGTCTATTTCTCATGCAACCCCGTTTTAACCTATTTATTTTTGCAAAAAAATTTTGATGAAAAATATAAACATGTATATAAATAAGTAAGTTCTTTAGGCTAGAATGAGTGATTTTTGATTCGACCGAGTATTGCACTCTAGCTTTTCCCTTAGCTTTTTAGACTAAGCGTTTGCAAAAATTAATAATTTGCAAAGAACGAAAAATGATAGAGCTAAATATAAGTTAGATGCTAAGCGTGGCATAGTTGGATCTCTTTAGAGCACATAGAGGTTAATTGTGGCTTTTTGTTCCCACCAGCTTAATAAATAAAATATAATAATTGTCAATAAGTTTAATCGTACGGTCTTTACAATTTTTAGTTTTAAATTCCTTTTTAGAAAATTCATGCTGATAAAAGTAGGGTACATATCGAGGTTTTGTCAGTGTTGTGGGGAAATAGGCTACCGATTCCTGACGGTTCGCGCCCGTTGTCTAGGTAGTTAAAAGACCACAGGACTAAAACCTTGGCTTTAATAATATATGTAAGATAAACCAAAGCCGAAATATGACCACTGTTTCTTGTCAGTTCGCTGCTGATGTTAAAGTCGTTTAATGGGCCGATGTAATAATATTAATGATTCGAGACTGATAAAAGTTTTTTGTTTCTTGTCGGTTCGCTCCCGATGTTGTAGCCTTCAAAAAGGTCGAGGAATTTCCCGAGGTCGAAATATGACTACTGTTCCTGTCGGTTTGCTCCTGATGTTGGAGTTGTTTAAAGGACCGAGGGCTAATATTATTGTGCTAATACTGATAATTAAGCCAAAATTTGAGTCTGGGATATCTAAATAAAGCCTCCGTCTTTGGACTCGTCATTGAGTTGTTTCGGATGAAATAAAAAGGATATCCCCTAAATCGTGTTAAGTTAGAACCTCAGTGTGGACCTTGTTTTTATCAAATCGAATTTTTTTTATAAAAGGATTTCAAACTAATTATCGTTTTAAACCAGACACTTATATAATAATAAGACTAAGTGATCTCATTTCACTTAATAAATAAAATTCTTTAGAGAATTAGGAATAAGGGGAGCAAGGAGTAGCTTCGCGTACACAATTAGTATCTATGAGTAGCATTAGCATCTTGATTTAAATTTACCTGTGATTTCGTTTTAAGCTTAATTTGGGGATTGTGAAAAATCGAGGATGACGAACTCCCGTTCTTTAAGCCTTTTATTTGAACTTGAATTTTTTTATTTTTGTCTTTTATCTATTTATTGAATAAATGATTGAAACGAGGTGTTTTCAAAACAAATGATTTTTACTCCCTCTTGATGGACCTTTTATGTTCTTGTTTGATGTGAGGGGTTATAAGTTAAAGAGGGGTTAAAATTATTTCTTTCTTAGCGAGTGGTAATAAACATTGCGTGCGGGACCAGCAATGACTTAGTGTGGGGGTAATTTGATGTATGCTTATTTACACATCATTTTTGCACTGAAAAATACACTAAAACGGACTAAAAACCATAAAATGTGTGAAATATTATTGCAAATATGCTTGGTATTTGTTTTTATGTCTTGTAGGTACAAGGGTTTGAAAACGAAGCAAAAACGGTGTTTTTCAATAGAGTTTTCGACGACGTTTTCTTGTTTTTCGAGATTCAAACGAGGTCGTAAAAATTCCCCGATCACTCCATTGGAAAGAGCCCAAAAAATCGAGTCCGACGGTGCCTTCATCTCTTATTGGGCCGGCCCGACACCATTTATACGGGTCAGACCGACCCATGATTATTTAAAGGCCATGATGAATTGAAACTAGGCCCATCAAGATTTAAAGAAGGAATTGCAAAATCTCATCCCAAGAACAAAATTGATATCACAGTTATAGTTTCGCTGTGCATTTGTTGGCGAGTGTAAATGCACGCTCGGAAATTAAATCATAAAAGGCGCGTGGCCTTCCCACTCGCACGCACTATCTTTCATTTTAGCCAATCCAAGGGTGACACGTGGCCCTCTATCTTACTCCATTCTTTGTAATAAAAGGACGAGGAATATATCGGATATGAGAGGCATTTATTAAACGCTGGCAATGGACACGTGTCCTTCTTTCGTTGGTGGATCTAGCCTCAAATTCCCTACGCGTACGAGGTGGATGAAACCGAGGCCAATCATTAGCTGGAGTTATTACGCGTTTTCAACAAATTGAGTAAATCACCCCCACATTTTGGCTATATAAGCACACGCAGCATGCCATTTTTCATTGATTAGTTTTAGTGGGTAGCTTTAGATTTCTCTCTAAATGTTTTAGCTTATTCATTGTTCTAGCTTTTTAGTTTTATTTCTGCTTATTGTAAAAGCTGTTTAACAGCTTGTTTCGAGCATATTGTAAGAAGATCTTTTAGCTTATTAATAAAAAGTGTTTTTTTTAAGTATTATTTAGCTTATTCTCATGGCTTATCTCCTTTTCTTTTCTTTTTAGCTTATAACATTAATAAACTTCTTCTCTCAAGCTCATTTCACAGCTTAATCTCTTAGCTTATTCACAAATAAGTAATAAAATAAATAAGCTATCTAATAGCTAATTGAGTTTGTTCACTTGTTTCTTTGATAAGCTTTGATCTATAAGTTTTCTAAATAAGCTTTTAGAATCATCTTATTCTTGAATAAGATCTTATTCTTATCTTAGTTTTTGCTTATTTCGTAGCTTAAGGTCATATACGATTAAGCTTTCAAATGGCTTATTCGTTTTAGATCAAGCTTATAAAACAATTATAAGTTTCGGCTTATTCATCTTCTTATCTACTTTAAATCTCTCTTACTTAAACTTATTTATAAATCAAAAAGGAAACCGTGAGTGCTTATCCTCGGCTTATTTCATAAGCTTTGTGTTTCCTAGATTTATGAATGCTTAAGTTTTAGACTTACATTTTAAAGTTAGCTTATTTTGTTTAGAAGTAGTTTATATTGCTTATTATTCTAGCTTGTTTGGTTTTTCCTATTCTCCTCTTGAGCTCAATTCAAAAATAAGTAAGAAGATGCAACGAGTTTGAGACTCGGCTTATTGAAATAAGCCTTTGACACCTTAAACTTTTCTGAGAGCTTTTAGCTTATTGTTTGAGCCTCTTTGAAATCTACAAAATTTTCAAATATGTTTTGCTTCTATTTCCGCTATCCATTTTTACAACAGAAACATAACAATTTGATTTGGTCCTTGGCCCATTCGGTTCAATAGAAACAGAGGAAGGTTAAATCAGTGTTGTAACTCATTATAATTGTTTTTAACATTCTGTTTGTTTTATTTGTGATGGCAAATACCGTTTCGACTCATGAGGCATGGAGCTTAAGGGTCTAATAAGCTAACTAGATATCTTAAGTTTAAAGCTCTAAGCTCCTAAACTTAAGTATTTTGGTAGATTATTAGATCGGGTGGTTTTAATCGTTTCGGTTTCGGCATTTGGGTTCTAAATCTCTTCTCTTTTCAATATTAATTAGTGTAGATTTAATTTAGCTTAATATGTCGGTTGTTGCTTATTTGTCTATTAGCATGCTTAGTGAGTAGATCTTATATATGCTTGTTAAGTGATAAATTGTTTAGTGAATTAAGTGTGATTATACAAGTGGAAATATTGATTAGTGATTTTGAATTACTTAGATTATTGTTTTGGTTATTCGAACGAGAAAAAGCCGTAAGAACAACTAGGCAATAATTTAGTAGTTGATATCTTGATAAAAATTGTTTTCAATAAAACCAACGTTGTGAGAAGATAATTTATTTGAAAAATATTGATTCATTGATAAGGACTTAATTATATATTTAATTCACACTTAAGGATCTAAACATTTCACTTAGCAAGCATATATTTCTATACATATATCTCTTAGATTATTTGCTTTGATTTGTTTGTTACTTAGTAAAATCTAGTTTATCATTATTAAAAAGTTAGTTTAATATCAAAAACCAAAATTAAAAGATAATCAAGCATTTAAATTTCAAACATTGACGTGGTTTTCAATTCAATTCTCGTTGGGATTACGACACTCGGAAGATTGATCATTACTTTTCCTAAAGTAATTTTAAATCTAACGGGAAATACTTTAATAGTACTCGTCTAGTCGTTTACGACAAATCAGAGGCACTGAAACACCCAAGATGGATTGATTCTATACAAGAAGAACTGAACCAATTATATAGAAATAAAGTTTGGATTCTTGTTTCACTCCTTTATGGAAAAATAGCCAGTGGCTCCAAATGGGTGTTCATGAACAAGAAAGATGAACATGTAATTGTTACCAAGAACAAAGCAAGACTAGTTGCTCAAGGTTATAGTCAAGAAAAAGGAATTAACTATGATGAAACCTTTGCACCAGTGGCATGAATTGAAGCCATTTGGATCTTTCTTGCCTTTGCCACTTACATGAACTTCACAGTTCTTCAAATGGATGTCAAAAGTGCATTTCTGTATGGAAAGCTAAAAGAAGAAGTTTATGTAAAACAACCTCTTGGCTTTGAAAGTAGTGAGTTCCTTGACTATGTTAGCAAGCTTGACAAAACCCACCAAGGGCAAGGTATGAGACTTTATCTACTTTCCTTATCCAAAATAAGTTTGTCAGGGGAAGAATAGATAACACATTGTTTATCTATAGATCCAAAGGAGATGTTCTCCTTGTCCAGTGTATGTAGATGACATCATATTTGGCTCAACAAGTTACAAACTTTGTAAATAGTTTGAGAAACTAAGGACAAAGAAATTTAAAATGAGTATGACGAGAGAACTCGCCTACTTCCTTGGGGTGCAAATCAAGCACGATGACAAAGGAATATCCATTTGTCAAGAATAGTACACAAGGAACTTACTAAAGAAATATGAAATTTTTGATAGTTCCTTAGTGAAGACACCAATGGTTCCTACAAATGATCTAGGGCCTGATCTTACTGGTAAACCAGTCAATGAAACCCTATATAGAGGAATGATTGGGTCACTGATGTACTTAACTGCAACAAGGCCTGATATCAAATTCTCCACAATCTTATGTGCAAGATATCAGTCCAGTCCAAAAGAATCACATCTTACAACTGTGAAAAGAATCCTCATGTACCTGAAAGGTACCCTATACCATGGTTTGTATTATCCAAAAGGCTCAGGATTTGATCTTAAGGGACACTTAGACTCAGATTATGCTGGTAGGAACATGGATAGAAAAAGCACCTCAGGTGCCTGTCAAATCCTTGGAGGAAAGTTGGTGTATTGGAGTGCTAAGAAATAGCAGTCAATGAATATATCCTCACCTGAGGAAGAATATGTTGTTGTTGTTGGGTGTTTTGCAAACATATTTTGGATGAAAAGTCAACTCAATGACTATGACATCTATTGCAAGATAGTGCCCATCTTTTGTGATAACACTAGTGCAATTGCCATATCCAATAATCTAGTTCTACATTTAAGAACCAAACATATTTATATAAGATACCATTTCATCAGGGATCACATCTTTAAGGGAGATATTGAATTACACTTCATCCCCACTGGGTATTAGCTAGCTAATATATTCACCAAACCCCTGGATGAACCTACTTTCATAAGGCCGAAAGTAGAGTTAGGCATGTTGAACATTGATTGATTAGTCTCCCTGATCAAACATGTTTAGTGTGGTGTATATTCTTTTCTCCCTGATTCCCTCTCCCTAAAACATATACGACACCCATGACACTGAAGGACACATTAAATAAAGTAATTAAATGCTCTAAGTCTTTAGTTACATAAATATCCTAGGTTGGTGACTGAACACAATAAATAAGGAACAAATATTCCTTATCTAACTAGCATCCAACAATTATGGGTCCCACTCTCCCAATTAGCACTTAAATAACCCACTATGCATTAAATGAGCACTCTCACATACATAATCCCTTCCCAATGTGTCCTGTCAAACGTCGTTTGACCGTTATCCATACATCATGCCTACAAAAAGTGCATGACAAAGAAATGAAAAAACAGTTGTCAGAGCAAAAGGGATAGTGCAAGTGAGATGCGAGCATTAAATGAGGGTTACCAAACTATTTTTAACCTTTTTTAAATAATGAAAATTTTGAAAATATTGACACTCTTTCATCTCACCTATAAATACCCCTAACCAAAGATGTAATACACACCAAATTTTCAAAAGCAACTAAACTCTGCAAAAATTTGCTCTCAAAGCCAAAGTGTGTGTTCTTTACATTTTTCTTGTAAAAACTTTTATCAAACCATTTTTATTGGTCAAATTTGTTCATCTAAGATATCCATATTAGTATTTCTACAACCTTGATAACATATCAAGCATTTCACGACAGCGATCAAAGTTGGATTTAATTTGTGACCATCTAGTGTTTGATATATTGCCATTGTCCTTTTTTAAAAAGAAAAATAAAACATTTCTCAAAAATGGCATCCAACCAAGCAATCAATTATGCCCCCCAGTGTGGTAACTTGACTGTGGAATCCCTTATGTTTTATAGTAACAATGTTGTGGGTAATCTCAGTTATCTAAAATCCGCCCCATCCTATCATGATATTTGCAAATACTTGATAAACTGCCCGTTGGCTGAGGCTCTTACAAAATCACCCTCACTGGTGTACCAACACCTCCTCAGGAAGTTCTGGTGCACTGCCACTGCCTATGACCCAAATCCTCTTATCAATGACTCTGAGGCTCGTCCTCTTAAGGAGTATATAATCAAGCTCTTAGTGAAGAATGGTCAGAAACTATTACTCCTTGACTACAAGACTTTTGTTGAAACTACTAGACTTGATTATGCTAAAGGCACCTATGTATATCATCTCTCCCCTAAGGTTGTAAAGTCTGAATTGGCCAGAATTGTTGAAAATCCAATTCAATTAAATATGACACCTGTCCTAAAAAATGTTTTTCTCGTGGCTTGGAGAATCTTGTTTACATTTGTAATTCAAGTTCTCGGTGGGAGTTACACCTCTACTGAGCAAGTGAATTCAATTTAGCAGATTGTCTACTCTCTCCTCACAGGGACAAAGGTAGACATAGAAGAGATCATTTACAGTGATCTTATAACCAGGCTCACAAATAAGTCTAGACAAAGATATGTATCCTATCCTAAATTTGTTTCTTGTGCCCTTGAAGTGTTACTGGGTCCTGATTACACTCAGGATGAAAGTTTTGGGAGTTCTCCTACCATCCCGAGTCACACCCATAGAATTGACGGCCTTCATGGTTGTTGTAAACAACTGTGAAATTCAGTGAATCTACTTCCTTCTATTGTAGAGAAGAAGAAAGGGAAGTCTCAGACTGTGACTCCAACCTTACCCCAATCACAAGCCCTTGAGGCTTCAGGATCACTGCCTCAAAAGAGGAAGAAACCTCAGTCCAAAAAGACACCCACTAAGACCAAGGTAACATCACCCCCTAAGCCAATGGAGGGTTCTAAGCTATCCCACCTAGTCTCCTCGGGCACTGTATCTGATCCCAAAGATCTAGAGAGAAACATACAACTCGTTGGTACGGGATTTCCTTTTACACATGACTGCGTTTCACGGTAGGAAACATACAACCCATTAATACAGGATTATGTTCCACGATTTCTAATGAAGGTGCGGCTAAAATCACATCGTTCCCTGAAGGGCCACATGGGGAGAAAGACTCAGAAGGATTTAAACCACCCACTGATATGGAACTACTCACCCATCCTTATCCCTTAGGGCCTGATGTGGAGTACTTGGTGGATGAAAATCAGTCCACTAGATTGAGGTATCGATCCCTGACCAGAAATAAAAGTGAGCCTTCGTATGAAGGGGAGCTAGATAACCAACCTTTGATCCTATCCACTGTTGCTGATGTTCAAGCTCTCCTCCAATCTAATGATGAAAGTGATAATAATGTGTTAGGGGCTGGAGATGAGATGGATGAAGACATCCCGCCCACTGATAAAGAAGCTCAGTCCTCACCACCTAACCAAGAACAACCTGAATCTCCTCATGCTCAAGAATCGGGATCTGACTCTTCCTGCCCTGAAGCTCTGAAGAAATTTGACATTATTTTGCCACTCACTAAAAGACAATTGGTAAAGTATATTCAAAAAATCTCTCAGGCAATCTATGATCGACTTTCAGCTGATTCTTGGGATAAGCATAAAGAAGCATCAATCTCTATGCTGATCTTAGGGCATCCATTGAAGGGTATTATGTAGAAAATGTTGATCACATAGAGCAAACTGGTAAGCTTTTTCACGCAACTATGAACTCCTTTGAGAAAAATAGCACAAAAAGGGCTGATGTTCTCAAATCACTAAATAGGCTCACTGAAATACTCAAAGGTGTTTAGGAAGCTGTTAAAGAAGATCATGCACTTAACAAGAAGGTGCTTGAAGCCACTAAAGCCTTCACAGCAAACTCTAACAACATTACTGAACTTTTATCCCTGACAAAGACTTTTGATTTCTCTGGTCTTAAGTCTTTGGTTGAATCTATGAAACTGCTCTTGATACTCAGAATGCTCACTTGGAAACTAGGGCCAAGTCATCTACAAGTCTGGCATGGAATGTTGGTCATAGACTAACTCAAAATAAACACACTCAATCTCGTATGGAGAGTGATCTCTCCTCACTAAAGAAGGATACTTCAGAGATAAAAAGTATGATGACATAAATCTTTTAGGCTTTCAAAGGTCAGCCTTCCACCCCCTCAAGTAGTGTGCTATAATCAACACTTGCTATCACTGAAGGGCCAGCAAATGTTAGGGGGGGGGGGGAGATCGTCACACCAGCTGTCACTGAAGAACATCCTTCTCACATTGAGGGAGAGAATGCTTATATGGACACTGACAAGGCAGCTGAAAAAGAATCTAATACTCAAAACCTTGAGTTAATCCAAGTTCACATCATCAGGCAACCAATACAGACTGAAGTCATCTCGCCTCTGATTTTCTTTCAGACGTACCTCATCATCACTTGCTTATGCATAGCCTGATTCTACAAAGTCCCAAAGGTCATGGGACATGAAAAGAGTCTTCATCCTGATGCTCCAAAATTCGTACGAGTCTCCCTTAAATGTTGTAAATTTATGATGATCACAGAAATCTGAGAGTCATGTAAACACTTTCAGATTGAAGTATTTCGATGGTTCTATCGAAATCTCAAATCGGATAAAACTCAGATTAAGAATCGAAAATGTGTTTTTGTTATTATGAAAAATGAACCAGAGATGATGATATATATCTGACCAACAAAACTGAATCGGTTGTAACTGGCATAGCAATAATTTTAACTACCGAATCAGTTAAATTAAGGGGCAAAATCAAGTCCATAATTTCGGGAATTTTATTTTCAAGTGCGTTTTTAACATAGCATTTTACAGCTCGACCCCAGCTAGGGGCTCTGCCCATTGGATCCTTCCAGGGGGTTCCGCCCCTTGGACCCTGCTACCAGGGGTGCTGCCCCCGGAACCCCATGATTCGGGGGGCTTCTCCCCCGAATGATAATCATAATAACTTCATACAAGTGTGCACTCCGCACAACCCCGACTTGTTGAACATTTATCACGATTACACATTGGTCAACTAAGTCAATCCATTATACTTAAATCATATTGGTGATGCAAACTCACCAACATTAAATGTGGAAATCGTAGAGGGGGATGAATACGTTTCCATTAAAAATCTTAAAATGTTTCGTATAAAATTACCGATCAAGCGTGATACAATATGATGAGTGTTCATACAAGTTATATACACATATTAATAGATCGATTTACAACAATACAAACCAACACACAATATTCACATTTATTCAAGACATAATTAAAACTATATAATCAACACATCCCACAATTGCAAGTATAAATATAAAGCGATAGATGCGAGTATAAATGTAAAGAGAAAAGTGAAAGGAAATGCAAACCGGACATGATGATTTATAGTGGTTCGGTCACGAAGCACCTCTTCGCCCTACTCTACTCCCCGTGTACCCAACTCGAGAGTTACTTTACTAGTCAACAAGCTCCCTTAAGGCGGAGAAAACCGTACACGACGTTGCTTACACCGATTTATGACACAAAGCTAAATGTCAAGCTCTAATCTTAGCAAGAACCAATGTATCACAACACGACTTCACGACTTGTTCACGACTTCTTCACAACTTCACAACTTCTTCACAACTTCATAACTTTACTTCACCACACTACTTATATCACAACTATCTAACACTACTTGGTAAGATCACCACGATCTAACTACAATACACACCATGTTCACCATGATCAAGCAATTACATAAGTTTGGAATACATAGACTCGATCTATACATTGTGAATCTAATACATGTCACGAATGCCCTAACTAGCCTACCTAACTTCGTATCTTAACGATAACGAAAGTTTTTCTCTTTCACTTCAATGGATGGATGATTGGATCATATTTTAAACAAACTTATAATAAGTTAAGTGATCAAAGGAAAGAGTTTAAAAGGAGGTTTTAGATCTGAGAAAACTTTGTGCAAAGAGGTGAGAAAATATGTGAAAATAGTCAACTATTTATATAAAAAAAAATTATTTGGGTTGTCTCCTTAATTATAAAATGGCGGTCCCCTTAATTATGGTCGGTCCCCTTAATCAATTAAGGGGGCCGCCCATTTTTCAGACGTTCCTTTTTTTGTCATTTTGTAGGGAAGGTTTTTCTGGAACTTTCTAGCCGTTTCTAGGTAGAAAATTTGAATTCAAAATATTTATTTTGAATAAAACATTTCTTATAAATACAAAAATATTTTGTATATATTTTAAAAATGTTTGTCCCATTTTATAAATGTAAGGTTTGGAAAAATAAAAAATTTCTTTGATCATTAAATTTGTTTGTTCATACCTTTAGTGATTTACGTCGGGTGCGAACTTAAATTAATTGTTGAAGAAAACTTGAGACGTCGAAAGATGTTGACGAATTGATGATTTGTGATTACGAGTAACTTAAGCACTTTACGTTATGTGTTATAAGTTACATGTTTGTCATCACCAAAACATGAAGAGAATGTATAGATTAAATATCGCAATATTTCTACCAACAATATCCCCCTTTTTGATGATGACAAAATATGTAAACTATAACTCATAGTGAAATGTATAAGTTACTTGTTTACACTTCTTTTCCCCCTTTTGTCGAAACAAAAAGGTGGACTCCAAGACGAGACATTTACTACACTTCAACTCTTCAATCAAAGAGGCGAGCTTGCATCATCCTAAGTGAAGTTTTGATTCTATCAATCCCTTTTAAGCAATGACATCCCTTGAACATTGACTCAAGCGGATCCATGGATCAAATTACTTGCAAACTCTTAACCTACATCAATGGTTAGTTTCGTGTAACAAAAAATATATAGGGATGAAATACACATATCAAGAAATGTGTAGATGTCTTAAACGGTTGCAAATGTAATGACTTGGACATTTTCAAATGCTCCCCCTTGATTGGGGCACCAAGAAATCGAGTAACCGAAAAGTGCTACAAAACAAAGTTAGTAGAAAAATGCACATATATATATATATATATATATATAATAATTATGATAGATATATATGCAAGACACTTAGTAGGGAACAAATCATGTATGTTTTAGGTATATGCACTCTAAAGTGTAACACTAAAGACAACAACCTAAAAAAAATGATGAATGCTTAAGACATGGAAATGTTTAGGAACCAATGATAAGATTCGACGACATATGCTTAAGGAATAAGAATCGACCAACACCCTTTGATATTGTACCGACTTTAATAAACGAGAACAAAATTTGTTTATTGATTGACACGCTAATGAGAATGACTTCCTCTAAGATGCCATTTGGATAATGAGTGTTAACGTATTTTGAGAGACATGTTACTAAGAATATCATCATCTGAGCAAGATAATGATTTAAATTCGGATATAATTTTATCAAGGGTTGTATTGAGAGATTCCTAATCAAAGTTTCTTGGTTAAGTATTATGTATGCTTTTCATGATTGGGGTGTTTAAGGATGAACATTATCGTAAGACTTTTAGGTCGAACTCAATGTTTGACGATAAGGATGATTTGTTGAGTAAACATATTCTAAATGTAACTTTTGAACTTAGACGAATGTTATCGAATATCTTGGCGAGATATACTCTAAAAGAGTAAAAGAAAATAAAGATGAAAATGATATGTTCTTTGAAACAAAGAAGGATGAGCGTGAATGGAAAGGGAAGGTGATGGCTAAAGGTTGAAAATGTGGTTTAGATGAATATATCGTTTGACAAAGGTGGATTGTTGTGATGATGATGGTGAGAATGAGGTTGTATTTATAGTAGAGTGTGTAGTCAATGGGTGAAGATGAAGTGCCTTTGGTTGATGGTGTTTTGAAAGGTGCATTAGGAGCACTTGGTGATGATAGTTGAAGTTTGGGTGATGGGGTTTTGGTGTCTTCATTTGTTAAATCAATGAAGAGTTGCTTTGGTAGTATGATTGTGAAATGAGGTGGTATTACCTTCATGGTAAAAACCAATTGTGATGATTCAACAACACTTGAAGCTTGAATATCTTCTTTGTGTTCTTCACTTGCTAGAAGTGGAAATGATTTGGTGGTTCTTTCATGGTGGTGACATGTGGATGAAAAAAGTAAAAGTCACGACAATGTGGTGACTCGATAACACTTGAAGCTTGAATGTCTTCATTGTGTTCTTCACTTAGTAGTAAGTGGATATGATGCATTTCATTACGAAATTCACTTGACTTTTGACAACATAGGCACACATGCTTATGAGTGTCGGGATATGAGGATGAGACGCATTTCATTGCGACATTTTGACAACATAGGCACACATGCTTATGATTGTCGGGATATGAGGGTGAGATGCCTTTCATTACGAAATTCACTTTGGTGGTTTGGGATGCACTAGAACTAGTTATGAGGTTTTATGGTTATGAGGTTTGAGTGTATGGTAGAAGTTATAGGTGAACGAGTGTGTTATCCCTTCCCATTAAATTCGTGCTCATCCGGACATAAATTGAGGAATAAAAAGAATAAATGAAGAAGAATAGAGACGCAAGCGATGAGCTTGACAATGTCAAGACAAATGATGGTTAGCATACAACGAACTTCATCCACGAAGTTATGTAGCTCTTCTCGAGCATTGTGAATGTTCATAGAACAATCATACTACGAGGTATGAGGTTATCTTAAAGGTAGTAGCGGAAAAGGTGGACGGAAGGTATTAACCATCTATTTTATAATAGAGGCATGATTAAGGTTTTTGTGAAACGAATTTGACATGAACAATGAGTGATATTTTAATTGCATTTCGCTAATTAAAAATACTTAAACATTTCGGACGAAATATTTAAGTTGTCAAACCTACTTAGAGGTGTATTAGATTTTTATCTAACCTTACCTTGACGAAAGAGTAGATCATTTTGAAAAGAACGAGATGATGATTAAGGGAATGTGTGAGTGGAGACTCTAAGAAACTTAAGACCATTTAGAGACTATTATGACCTATCGGATTGTGATACTAAGGTTCGCATGTAATAAGGGTATAAATTCTAGTGTCAAGAAATCTATACCTATAAGCATAAGACATATAGGTATGCGAGTTTATCTAAGCATGCATCCACACAATAATCAATAAGATTAATGTGTAAAACTATATGACATTAAACGTTAATTGAGATAGGCATATCTAATTCGTTATGCATCAAATCAATATAGTGTAAATGCACATTTAACACGTAAGTCATGTAAAATGACGCATACAAAACATATTAGCATTTAGCATTTAGGAGCATGTTTCATTTTAGATAAGCTAAGAGATATTCTATCTAGATTGCTAGAATAAGATGAACTCCTTTATAATAGACATGTATTTAATAGCTAAGCAATTAAACATTGAGCATCAAGATAATCAAGAAGACATATAATTGCATTGTGTTTGGATTGACTAAGAAAAGGCCTAATTTCTAAATGCTTATTGTGCACTCCTAATGATATACAAACTCTATCGATGTATACTATCCTTAGGCATATTTAGGAAGAGCCATTTAATCAAGTTAGAGAATGAGTATGAGACTATCACTAGTGGTGCTCAATTCAGGCTAAACACGACCATTTTTACGGGTTATACACCGAACCCAACTTCACTCACCTTGGAAGCAATTCAACCGTTAGGTCAAATTGAATTTCTAGTGCAATAGATTCTCCAGTAGTCATTCTCATGTTAGACAAAATAGAATTCTTATATTTGCCTAATGAAGTGTAGCAAAGATAAAATTTGTATTATCTTTTCATAGAGGACCTAATATGACTCAACTAATCATACTTTAATTCCGGTTCGCATAATCCTAATCAAGATGTGTGGAATTCTAATATAAGCGTAAGCAAGATGTTTTAATCTTTTGTTCAAGATCTATAGGTTGATTAATTTCGATTACATATTGCTTGATTTAATGGATGTCTTATATTTAGTCATCTTACATGTGTAGTTGTCACATGTGATATTTAACGTGTTTGGTTTTTCGGAAATGACACATTTAGCAATTGCATTGCAATGTAAATTTCTTGAATATTTCGGACGAAACATCCAATTTGTCAATCCTACTTCATTATGTATTTCATGCATGTATTAAACATATTAGACTAATATTTGGAACACAACTACTGGACAAGTAGACTCAATATGACATTATCAATACAAGTGTGAGTTATGATCCAATGCATATTCTTTTCATCTACAAACGGATGCAATTATTTTCATACCAATCTAGTGTGATTGAGTATGTAGATGCAAGACAATATCTTTTATTATAATTTGATATAATCTTGAAACTAAACAAATAAGAATCCGATTTCTTGTCCATACTCAAAAACTTGTCAATTAGATTCGATAAATATATCAACCATAATTTGAATAATGAATTGATATATTCTTGAGATCTTTCTTGACCCTCACGAACACTCACTTAAAAGAAAATAGATAAAAATTTAAATAGTGTGTTCCATTAATCCCAAGATTAGTTGTAAGTTTTACTTGTGCGAAAAACTATTTGTTGTTATGTATAATATACATAGGATTTTAACATTTTATGAGTATGAGTTTTCTAACCATTTTTATACAACACACATCTTTTGTAAAATACTATATGTTTTTAGAAAAATATAATTATGTGTGTATGTTAGAACCATGCAAGCATAAGCATTTTCTTTTTCTTAGTTACTAATGTATTAATTCAATCTTTTCTTTTGATTAACCAACCCAAGGTTAAACAAAGCAAGTTGTTAAAAATATTTAAACATGTTGTTGAAAATAGATTAAATCGTTGGAAATATTTAGGTGACTAGTTTTAACACATTTAATAATATACTTGACAAGTTATTGAACTCTTATTCCTAAATATATTCCCATACCCGAAAAAATTTACAAGATGTTTATGTAACATTTGTAAGTTAAGTGATCTATGCCTATATGCAATGCAAGAACAATTTTGCAATTTTAATGCAAGAAATCTAGCATAAGTTCTTAGATATTCTAATCCGGAAAAAAATTAGCTACAAACGATATAGTGTACATGGCAATGTGCTTAGATATACAATTTGCTTAATTACAAAGTAGCAACGTCCATTTAATGATTTTATTAACTTAAGATATAAAGAAGTCACATAATCACTTAGCATACCACATAACGTACTTGTCGTTTAGTTTTGTGTATTAGGGTGATACAACAATGTATACTTAGATCGGTTTTGTTTGAAGACAAATTAGTTTCCTCCCTATTTCAAAAATCAAGTTTAATATTTTTGAAAAGTTAATTACACCATTTTTCAAAGATATACCGACTAGAAATGTCCGACTCGAAAGGAAAAGACAAAATACAAGTTTTACGTTAAAACGAGACTCAACGTTTTGGACAATAAGTAGTATTTTGCCTTTCTGACTAAATTAAGTTTGAAATAAATACTTGGAAGTATTTTTATATGAAAGTAGACTCAATTCTCTTCGAAATGGCGGGTGGCACGACTTCTACGGACTTACGGTTGATTTTATATGATTTTTCAAAGTTTCTGAAAAACTGTCGAATCAGACAGGTGGTCCCCTTAAAATTAAGGGGGCCGCCCAGGAATTAAAGGGGCCGCCCACCTGATACTCAGAATTTCAATTTTTGTAAAAAATTATTTAATATGACTTTGCGGAATTAGGTGTACAACTTTCGAATTGATACCGAAGATATAACACGTATTTTAAGCATCATTTTTATATTCTCGAGCTAGTATCATTAGGTGTATATAGACAAACTAATACGAGTTAAAATCACAAGAACTTTTATATTTATCCCCCTTAATGGTAATATGTGTACCATGGATCTGTACTCAATTTTTAAAACCCCATTTGTTTTGTTGAAAAATTAGAGGCACGTGGGCTATGATTCCAATGTGGAATCGTAGAGGGGGGTGAATACGTTTCCATTAAAAATCTTAAAATGTTTCGTATCAAATTACCGATCAAGCGTGATACAATATGATGAGTGTTCATACAAGTTATATACACATATTAATACAGTAGGGGAGATGCCGGGAATTTTAAATATTTTTGATATGTAGGATTTAGTGAGAGATATATCGGTTGTAGTAGCTTTCGGTATTTTGTCACCTAAACAAGTTATCAACAACATAAAATGTTATATATAAAAAAATATAATAAGGAAAATAAAGTTTTGAAAAGTGACAAATGTGGGACAAGGATTACTTCGACTTTAAAAGTAAAAACCTAAGAAGTGATCCATATGTTCCTTAATTTATTTTTGACTTAATCTAGGATGTCGAAGAATATATATTAGTTATATATTTCAACATCAAGACAATAACCCAAACACTCCCTTATCAATACAAAATTTGTCTAAGCTTGTCGAAAATTATGTATTAAGTGTATATTTTGTTTGACAAGTATAAGTTTATTATTCTTGACTTGACAAAGGTTAAATAGTGTTTGTTTTGACTAAAAACCATGTTTTAAAGCATTAAACCAAACGCCCCTTTATTTTATGCCATTTATAAAATGTATCAATATATATATGAATTATATATCTTGATGACTTATACAAGTTTGTTAAGTGTTTATACACGTGACAAAACTATAGTGATGGTCATTTTGACTCTAAAAATTGTTCCTAAGAAACAAACCAAACACTCCTTTATTTTTATAGAATTTTACTCATTGATTTGAAAAATGTATATATGCATGTTTGGACAATCAATACTTGATTATTTTTATCATGTTTAGACATTAATCAACAATGTGTAAGTTTAAGAATGCAAAAATTCGGCTATGTGTTCATGAGTATATACATGTTTCTAAAATTTTGACTCAATAAGTGTTTTGTTTCAATCCTATCAAGGTTGTAGTGCTCCTATGACTATGGGAATCATTATAGTTATGGAAATCCTAGACCAAAATAAAAAGTATGAAAATAATAAAGAACACCCAATTTTGATTAAGAGCAAAATTGGATGAAATCAAATGAAAAGAATGATGGAAAACTTACAATAGATGTTGTTGATTGTCTTGTTAGTGAAAGTCCCTTGTGAATTTTGGTTAATTAGGCAATTTAAAGATTGGTTTTTGAAGGTTTTTGGCTATGGTGTTCGTTCACAGTGGGTAGGAAAAGAAGAGGAATGAAAAAAATCTGATTTTGGTAAAGTGTTTGTCAGAAAAGGGGTGTTTGGTTTCGTGGATAGTGCGGTCCCCTTAATTATTTAAGGGGGCCACCCAAAATAACAAGTCGGTCCCCTTAATTTTAAGGGGGCCGCCACCTGATCAATTTTTTTGGCCCGAATTTATTTAATCCCTATTATTAGTAATATATATTTATATATATATATAGTAGTTTTAAGGGCAAATAAACTTAACATTGTGTTTCAACGATAAAAGTGATAATTGACATTTTAATTAACCTTTCGTTAAGTAAAAAGTTCTTGGATTATTTTGGACGAGATAATCAAGTCGTGAATTCGAGAGGTGATTTGAGGCGAGACGAGAATGGATAGCGAAGATAATGAAATAAAAAGACGTATTTGAAGATTTCAACAAGTTGATTCCGATAGACGTTGATGATGGTTGACACAGATCCGAGGCGATCGTCAAGGTCGAAGGGAGTTTGTTTCATCCATAGTGTGTCTATGATCTTCGCGCGGCTAATCCTACTTATATGTTAATTGTTAACCACTAGCTTGCTCTTCTTTATTTACGTGAGTTTGCTACGTGGTCATAGAAGATTTCTATTTTGTAGACGCATGACTATAATCTACACGAAAGAATAGTTCATAGTGAACTAATCTCTTCAAAGCTAGAGAACCAACAAATGGTATCTCTAGAGACTACACTATTTTCTAAGAACTAATTATACTACAACATCATAGTAACACACGGACATTAACTTATAATCTATATTCTACGAGCTTTGACCAAACCCCCGCTGCAGTCGTCTCCCCGGTAACTTCTCTCAAAACCTTGTTACCTAAACAAAAAATCACAGCACTCTGAGCTTTCCTGTTTACTTAGACTTTCGCTTGAGCTTCCATATCCACGAGTAAAACCTTCAGAGCTGCTTCACATCCATGTTGGATTAACAAAGCACGCATCTTGACTCTCCACAACCCAAAATCACCAATTCCATCGAATTTTTTGATGTCAAACTTGGCTCCCGTCATTCTTTATCCCTTTATTAATTTGCTACACCTTGTGAAAAACCTCACAATCACAAAACTAACAATGTCTCTTGTGCAAACCCTACAAAGTAATAACCTTTTGTTTTATAAAAACAAAAATAATAATTAGATTTTGGCCCAATACACTCTTTAAATCCGAAAACTGATTAAAACCTTTTATCATAAACCTTGGCCCAATAAATTATTGTCCCAACTAAAATAAACCCTTTTTCAACTCAGTATTGACTTAGATACAACAACCACTCCTCTTCTTCTTCCTCTTACTCCGGTGATAGAAAACAACGACACCAACCTTGTGGATATGCAATTATTCAAAGATCAACAAACCCTTTTCTATCAATCGAAACCTGCTGCTCCTTGATGTTCAAAAACATAAAACACCAAGAACTTTGTTGTCGATGACCTGGTATCCCAAACAGAAACACCCTTCTGCTCCTTCCAGAAATTGAACAACAAGGAACCCTTCTTATCGATCCTAGATAACCAGACAACTCGTGAACCCGAGCTCTGATACAATTTGTAACAATTGACCAGCCACAACCTGGATACTAGCGTGGAACTTCGATCTCGAAGAAGAACAACACACGGCAGATTATGACAAAAAAGAAAGAATGAGCACACACACAAGGTATTACCCTTAACCTCACTATTGATTAAGTTTTTGAAAGAATGAAGTACATAGTCCCTTTCCCCCTACTCCTTTTATAATGATAAAGGAGATGTAGTAGAATCAAACTAGGACTCTATGACGGCTGGAGGTTGCCAAATCAAATTAGGACTCTATGACGGATGAGAATACAAAGAGAATTTGGACACTGTGTCGCTAAGAAGTAAAAAGAAAAAAGATGACACAATATCAGCTATGATAAAGACTAATAGGAACATGAAGTAATTTATCTTTATCCGCCAGGGTAACAACCTACCAGTGTTGCGTTCTCTACTATCGTATCTTGCTATCACACACAAAAGCATGCAATTAGTAAAAAAAAAACTCATACACATTACAAAAGTTGTTAGTTAAACAGTTTACCTTCGACTATACATATAAGAACAAGGACAAGCACAAGAAGAGTGAGCATAGGAAAGATCTTTATCTCAAAGTCTTTCGAAAACAAAACGTATGGATATTCTAAACAGAATATTCAAAGCATCATGGCTTTTGTGAATAAATCTATACCATAGGTGTTTAGTTCGTGTATTCAACTAATAACTGGCTACTAAGAATCTTTATTAGGTTTGCTCACTGAATATTACATGGTGATTGTTGAGCTGTTCGTTCAATGTCATCTTTCAAATGTATTGACATTATGGATTGATTTGCTAAAGTCAATGTTATCGCAAAATTACCACTTCCTACCACGGTTAAAGGGATTAGGAGTTTCTTAGGTCACGCTGGCTTTTATCGAATATTCATCCAGGATTTCTCCAAGATAGCTCGGCCAATGACCCATCTTTTAGAGAAAGAAACTCCATTTGTGTTTTCAAAAGAGTGTATGGAATCATTTGAGATTCTTAAGACTAAATTGACTGAGGCCCCAATTCTCGTGGCCTCTGACTAGGACTTACCATTTGAGAACATGTGCGATGCTAGTGATTTTGCAATGGGAGCATTCTTGGGCCAACGAAAGGACAAATATTTTCAGCCTATACACTATGCGAGTAAGACTTTATCTGATGCTCATACACATTACACCACTACTAAAAAAGAGTTATTAGCTGTGGTGTATGCATTTGAGAAATTTCGGTCTTACCCTGTCTTGTCTAAGAAAATAGTATATACGGATCACTCGATTTTAAAGTACTTATTTGCTAAGCAAGATGCTAAGCCGCGATTGCTCTGGTGGATTCTCCTGCTCCAAGAGTTTGATATCGAGATTCGCGATAAAAAAGGAGCAGAAAATCTCACGGCCGATCATTTGAGTAGACTTGAAAATCCTCATAAAGGGGACCTCGTTGAAATGGAAATGAATGATAATTTTCCACACGAGTCCCTGAATTTGATTGATCTTAATGCTGATAATGACACCCCATGGTTTGTTGATATTGCAAACTACCTAGTGGGTAATGTGATTGTTAAAGGGATGTCATCCCAGCAGAAGAAGAAGTTTTTCAAAGATATTCGACATTATTTTTGGGATGACCCCTATTTGTTTAGAGTCTATGCTGACCAAATTATCAGGCGGTGTGTGGATGGGAATGAAGCTATGGAAATTCTAAAAGCTTGCCACCATGGTCCTACCGGTGGACATCATGGCCCAAACTACACCGCCAAGAAAGTTTTCGACTCTGGTTTCTTTTGGCCCACTATGTTGTTCCCAACTCAAGATCTATTATTTAGCTTGTAAAGATTATGTTACTTTGGATAAATCTAAAACAACAATGTTAGAAACTTTGTAAATACTAAAGAGTATGCGGAATCTAATCTTTAATACTTAGAAGAAATATCAATAAAACAGTAATCTTGAATGAACAATGATATAACCAAAAAGCTTCAATATTATGATGAATAATACGAGTACTCTGTCTAGTACTAGGGTTTACAACCTTGAAGCTATGCATGCAACTCTATGAATGAGATTTCAATAACCAAAACCTAGGATCTCCTTTTATACACCAAGGAGTCCTTTACAAGATAACTACAAATCTTTGAAGATACTCAAGATCTTCTATAATTCTAATCATATACATATCTTTCTAACTTTATAAGATATACACTTTGAATAAGTCCTTACATATCTCGTCACACGTCTTTATCTTCATGCAGTCATTATCTTCTTCTAGTAGTCTTAAGTCTTCAGCAGTATTAAGATCTCTTCAGTAGTATTAAGTTAGTACTAGCAGTACTAACTTTTATACTAGCAGTACTAATCAGTCAGTACTAGCAGTGGTGGAATTAGTACTGCTGAAGAATCAATTAGTACTGCATAACAATGAACATAAAATATATGCATAGCGGAAATAACATAATGAACAAAGTTATTCAACAAAAACTGCGGGTGATCACCGAAAAGTTCAAATGAATGAATTAAATGAACTACGGGATCAAGCCTACGAGAATCTTTAATCTACAAAGAAACGACAAAGAGATATACGATGCAAAGATCAAAACAAGATTTTCATGTCGGTGAGTGTGTTCTTTTTAATTTCCAGATTGAAGATTTTCTTGGGTAAATTTAAAATCTCGCTGGTTCTGGTCTCTGTTTTACGATTGCTGAAGCATTTCCATATGGCACCGTCGAGTTATCCCAACCCGACGGTCCTAACTTTAAGGTAAACGGGCACAAGATCAAACAATATATGGAGGGGACATCCTTGCTATAGATGTACCGGATCTTCATTTTTCCCCTAAGGACAACTAAATTCAGGGGCGAGTCAAGCTAGCTACTCATTAATAAACAAGCGCTTCTCGGGAGGCAACCTGTGTCTGTTCTTCTTTCTATTTTCTTAATAAATAAGTTTGCGATTATATAGCCCTAGTGTGGGGGTGTGCTTCTTTCTTTGGTTTATGGTACCGTTTTTTCTTGCAGGATTCCCTTAGATCGTGAAGACCCATGCTTGTTTTTAATCCACTAATCACTCGGTCTTCGATCATCTTCATGTTTATATCTAGGAAATTTTTCAATCCTGATCATGTATATATATTGTTCCCCTTTCACACTTGGAATAACTAGCATTTGCTTTCTTCGTCCTTAAGTGTAAGGGTGGCACCTAACATTTTTGAACATTGAGGCCAATGTTCGGTTCTAAGTGTAGGAGGATTTCTAGCGAAATATGATCCTACATGTGCCTTTCTGTGTCCCTAGCAACCCCGTTTTAACCTTAGTTGTTGGTCCCACTTGAATAGATCTTGCTTAGCTTGTAAAAGGCTTAGTTGTATTGAATAAATCCAAGACAACTATGGTAGAAACTTTGATTGTGAATATCAAAGACTATGCGGAATATAGTCAATGATACTAAGAAGAATTCTTAATAAAACAGTAACACAAAATCAATAACAAAACAGATTACCAAACTTTTAGCCTCAATATAAAACGAACACTCTTAATAGTGTTAGGGTTTACAAAACCTTGAAGATATAAACGACTATGTAAAAGAGATATATATATAACTACATGTCCTAGGACCTCCTTTTATATACCAAGGAGTCCTATATGGCTTACAATACATTCCTAAGTTAACTGATCTTCTAAAAAATAACTTTTACATATCTTTTACAAATAACTCATACTTATCTGGTAAGTATCTGATAAGCAATCTTCATCTTTATCCTTCTGACATTATGACTACTCTTTTCAAGCAGTTGAAATCTTTCAGTAGTTGTAACTTTCATACCAGTAGCATTAACTTTTATATCAGCGGCACTAACTTAGCAGTATTAACTCCAAGCAGCATCAAAAGGCTTTTAATCCCAACAATCCTCCCCTAAACTTGATGTTTAACTTTTGAATCTTTAAGTTTCATTAAAAGTCTTTACCATCACCAAGAGGATGCATTCAAACACTTCCAGGATTCTTTTGTTGTTTTACCATAAGCTTTAGAAGTTGATAACTCATTTCATTCCATTGATCAACTTGAAGCTTCTTGTTGAGTATGTCGGTAATTATAGCAGGTGTAAGTGGATATTTCTTTTCTACCAGCATAAAGATATGTAAATTTTTAAATCTTACAAAATGCACTCCACAAGAATCAAATAGCTTCCATACTATCACATTGTGCCCTTCTAGACTCCTCCATACTTTACTTTCTATATCATGCTTAAACATTACTTTCAGATCTCCCTATAACACTCTTTCATACCCCTCTTCTGGTCTTGTATTCCTATGTTTAGCTTTAACCAACTTCTAGAGGGTTTCCAAGTCTTCTCTGTTAATGTTTTGAAGCATCTGAATCATAGATGAATACCTTTTTAAGCTTCCATCAGCCCTTATCAATTGAAAGTATCCCATCTTTCCTTCTTTGATGATTTTCTATTCAACTATGATTGGAGGCTTAGTAGCTAGAGGTATAGCATCAATTGCTACCTCATCATCTTGAACTATCTCCATATGCTTTTTTATCTCTGACTCCTCTTAATCATCATCTCCTTCGGCTTCTACATGTTCATCTATCTTCTGCTTCTTTAAATAATCAGATTCAAGTTCTTCTCTAGCTCTTTTAAAACTTCCTTTTGCTTTTGTCTCACTTCCTTTCACCAACTCTGTATCCATGTCTACAAATATGTTTACTCTTTTCATTTCCTTGTCAAATAACATCTGAATATCCTCAAAGCTTTTAGTCTTCAATTGATTGTGCTTGTATCCAGCCATGTTTTTAAGGTAAGTAGACATTGTATTTCTCTTTTGTGCCTTAGTTGGTGGTTTTTTCCTTTTCTCTTTAGCTCTTAATGCTGCAAAGTGTTTCTTTCTCTTCTTCAAGAGTTCTACAAACAATTTTGACTTTTCTTCAATACTCAACAATTCTTGTTCTTCTGCTTGCAATTGTTAGCATAATTGAAAGTCAGCATCCATCATTGCTTGTGTGTTATCCCATGATTTAATTAAAGATAGTTTGTTCTTGCATTCCCTTTGTTTGCAAGCTTCTCTTTTCTTTCTTCTATTCAACTTGTCAGTGAGCTTCAGATTTCTGCACTTCTTCATCAAATGCAATTTGATCTTTCTCCTTCAAAGGTTTTTCAGGCTCAACCATTTTTGCTTTGCCTTTTTCTTTAGCCTTTGAAAGTTGTGATGATTGTGAAGGTGATGTTGTTGTTTTAAATTTACTTGGCTCTTGAACTACAACCCCTCTAGCCTTGGGTCTTATAGTTGTAGTTGTATGTTAGAAGCAGTTGTAACAGCCTTGGGTTTAGCTGCTTTTATTTCTATTAAGGTCTGAGCCAGAGTCAACTCATCAACAGTTGTTGTTGTAGCACTGGCAGTAGTAACTACTTCACCAGCAGTAGTAACTGGATCAACAACATTAACTGGAATTGAGCTTGTAGTTGTAACATCATTAACCATAGGCTCTTCAAACACCTCATCACCATTAAGAAAACCAGTATCAAACATCAAGTCTTCATCATTTCTCCCTTGAGTCTCATCAATCAAGATCACCTCTTTTTTTCCCCCTTTTTTTTTATGTATCAGTAGTCCAGATCAGCTATTTTCCTTCCCTATTTGGATGCATCCTCTTGATCACCCAACCTTTCTTTAGAGGATTCCACTCTCCTTGACCTACCAACTTTGTATAACCTTCTAAGCCCATGAGTTCTTGACTTTTTCTTCTTCTCAAGCTTCTTTACTCTTTGTTTCAAACTTGAAATTTACTGTGCTTGAGTAGCCTTTGAAGTCTCTAAATCAAGAACCTTGTTTTATAGGTTGGTACAAATTTCCATCAATTCATTAAGTTGCAGTCTATCCTCACCACTTTGAGGTGGATCATAGGAAGGGGTAGGTATATGTTCCTCATTGGCAGCCTCATCTGCTATAGGGTCACCACTTGATGAAGGAATCTTAGTGCCCTTTCTCTGTTTCCTTCTTGGTTTTTATTTCTGCTAGGGTTGAGATGATGATGGTTAAATAATAGAGCGTGTGGGATGGGGATCAGTAGGAATGGCTGAACCTTCACCCTCTTCTTGTTGAGCTTGAACCATCATAGTAGGAAACAAAGGTGTGTCCCTACCAGAAAAACCTTTTCCTTCTCTCTTCATATTAGCAAAAACCTTCTTAGTGTGAGAAGGTGTAGTATAAATCTCTTTATGTTTGGACATACCTTCAAATTTTTTATCCAGGAACACTTACATAAACCTTAGATACATAAGAAATTTAACCCCACCCTCTAAGTTTTTCACCATATTGTCAAAAATGTACATGGAAAAGTTAACTTTTTTATATGTGGCAAGACAAATGATAGCAGATGCCATAGTGCTACTAAATTCATTCTAAGCTGTAGTCTTAGCACTAAGGCATTACAGAATTGTATGAATTAAAAATATAATGGTTAAGAAAATTGATAATCTTCTAGGACCGTTTAAGCCATCTAGGATATCAATAACATTGATAATATATTTTGCACAGCGGAAAAGGTTTTTCATCATTATCTTCTCTACAATGACTACTACAAGCCCCAATTCTACCTTGATCAATGATAGAATGTGTTATCTAAACTATAACAAGGAATCAAAGATCCTTGAGGCTAAACCAACCAAACCTAGGCGTCTCCTTAGAGAACTTGACGCCTAGAACACACACACACATTTTTTTATGTTTTACATCTTGACACACACAAAACTATACGACCTATATCTCTTTATATACTAGAGATATTAGGTTTACAAAGGATAAGTATTAGGAAATAAACAAATCTTCCTAACTTTTATAATTATCTTCTAGGAAATCTTCTGTAATCTTCCATCTTTTGAAGAATTCCTTCTTTGTCTTTTAAGTCCTTCATCTTTCATATGTTTTGTCTTATCAACTCAAATATAATTCCCAACAATCTTCCCCTAGTTGATAATGACAAAACCAAAATAAGCACGAGCTTCTTCCCCCGGGAAATTCCCTGATCGAATTATATATATGAAGAAATAGGAATCAATGCAATTCCACTAAGATTGTAATTTGCAAATCTTCGTTTGTAAACTCTTCCCTTTTAGTTCATAATCTAAATGGGGACTAATGATGAAACATTTGAATTCTGACAACCACCATATCACTATAACACTCCTAATCCAGCCTGTCCATCAACTCAAATTCCCTCATGCGCGCATTAAGGATAATTGACTTGGAGCTGTTTGAATCTTAAACTTGCACAGTAGTCACATTGATTTTAGTAGTAAAAACCTTTACCTCATGTGGTGCATGTAAATGGTTAAACATTTTAACAATAAGCTTCCCCTGAAACCCATATGTTAACCATTTCTTGAATCTTCAATTCTGTAAGCTCTATGTAATGATCACTGATGAAGAAAACTAAGTATAACGAACTTGATGTAGAAGTAGAATAACCCAAACTTGTGTCTTATGTCTTGTACTATCCACATGACGTCAAACTTATAAATAAATCTATGAAATATAAGTAGACCGCAATCTCTTGACAAAAATCCTCATCTTCTATAAGACACCAGACCAAAGTGATAGCAAATGTAGGCATTGAGCACCATAAGTTAGATCACACACCTTTGCTAGATTCGTCAAGTCTTCGTCACAACGTTGAACGCACAAACAAGTTATCTTCAAAGTGTAACACCCACTTTAAGATATGATAAGAACACAAACCTAAATAATTCCACTTCAACTTCAAATAGGTGATAAATAACCATCTTCTTAATCAATTCTTCCAATAAATACGAGCCTTTAAATCTGTTAAGAACATATAGACCAAATCTAAAAACCAAACAGTGAAACCAAGAACAAACTACCTTGGTTTTCTGTTTTTTCCGAGATCCATCATGTGTGTGTCATCCGATATCTGTCAACGCTGGCAGTACTAACTTCTTTGTTGTCTGATATCGATCAGCTCTAGCAGTATAAACCATTCAAGCAGTATTAATTTCAAAAGAAGCCTAGCAGTATTAACTGCTATATGCTAGTAGTACAAACATCCATAGGCAGCAGTACTAATTCTTCCCATTAAACCAAGCAGTACTAAAATCCAACTAGCAGTATAAACGTAATGCTAGCAGTACAAACACTCAACTGGCAGTATAAACTTCAAAGCTAGCAGTAATATCGTTGAACCCCAAGCAGTAGTAACCTCACTGCTTTTATTACCCTAGCAGTACTAATACACATGATCACCAGTAGTAGATAAATGGACAGTACTTACTTGTGTTCGAACCCATAGCAGTATTATCGTATGAAGGCAACATTAACAAACAAGCTGGCAGTAATAATACTTGTATTCGCAGCCAAAGAATTCTTGAATCCTTTTCTTGTTGCACATCCAATTTTCCCATGTTGTAAACCTTGTAGAATCAGATATTGCAACCTTCATAAAACGAATTAGGGTTTTCACTAACTCACATCGTGACACAATTAGCCACGTACCAAACCCTTGCATCTTGTGATCGAATCTATACACCCAACATCCCTAGACGAATTTAGGGTTTTGATAGAAGCAAGTTACACTAAATTTGATCAGCAACAACACCAATTGATCGTCTTTAATCCTTGTCAACAACCTGAACATTGTGAACTTGATACTTCTTATAAACCAAGGACGAATCAATACAGTTTAACACACTTAGAGTTTATAGTAAACCCTTATTGCACCGATCTTGTTGCTCCATTGCTTCTTGTCCACGAACGAATCAACAACCTTGTGTCTTCAATACCATTAAACGAATTCCTGTTCTTGTCTAATTATGGTTTGCCAAAAAGCCCTAATCTTTACCAAGATCGCCAATTAATCAAACAAAAATTTGTTTCTTCTTTTTCTTCAAGAACACGATACCAAAAACCTTGTAGATCTTAGATATCACGAGCCACATGGCTCTGATACTAATTGTGGAGATTGAAATAACTCCTTAGATTGTTGTAAGCTCAGTTTGATTAGAACTTTTATCTAGGATAATAACAATGAACATAGAATATATGCATAGCGGAAATAGCATAATGAAAAAATTTATTAATAATGAACATAATTCATAGTCTCAACAAGGAGTTTTTCATATTATCTTCTCTAAATGACTGACACACATAAGCCACAAATACTACCTTGATCTAATGGGTATCTCAGAATAGAAAATTAACTCGTGTTATCTACAACTATAAACCTTAAGGAACTCAAAGATCTCATGAGGCTAAACCTAATATCCACTGAAAACCTAGGCGTCTCCTTATAAGAACTTGACGCCTAGGATATCAACACACTACACACATTCTGTATTTTACATCTTGGACAACACACAAAAACATATTCACCTATTATCTCTTTATATAACTATAGATATAAGGGTTTACAAAGATATAAGTATGTAAGGAAAATAAACAAATCTTCCTAGTCTTTATATAATTATCTTCATAGGAAAATCTTCTGATAAATCTTCTCCATCTATTTGAAAATTCATCCTTTGTTACATTTAAGTCTCCTCTTATCTTTTTAATGGTTTTGTCTTATCAACTCAAATATAATTCCCAACACACTATATATCGTGATGCCCATGACATGGTCAAAAATTGTGATGCATGTCAAAGTCAAGGAAAAATCTCACAAAAGGACGAAATGCCCCAAAATCTTATCCAGATTTGTGAGATCTTTAACGTGTGGGGCATCAGCACTATTATGGCCCATTCCCGGCTAAACGAGGAACTGTATATAACTTATGGCTGATCGATTATGTGCTCTACAAATGGATAGTGAAGACAACAAGGCGCGCCACAAAAAATGAACAGCCCGAGCTATTGTGAATTTCTGAGAAACATTTGAGTTATCCGATTGTAACCCCACAGGCTTTTGTCAGTGAGATTCGAGGTCACATTTTTGCAATTGATATCAATTTGCTAGAGTTTTAGATAAAAGAATGGATGTCTCTACACACCGACTTTCTACCCTCTATACACCCTCAAAACAAGTGTGCCTAGGTGGAGGTGTCCAATCGTGGTTTGAAAGGATTCTTGAGAAGACAGTAGGCGAGCATCGTGCGAAATAGGCCGATAAATTAGATGATGCCTTGTCAGTGTTCCGTACCGCTTTTAAGATACCCATTGGTTATACTCCATATAGGATCATGTACGGAAAAGCCTGTCATCTGCCCATTAAGCTTGAGCATAAAGACTACTGGGCCTTGAAATGGACTAATTTTGATCTTAAGACTGCGGGAGATCACCGAAAAGTTCAACTGAATGAATTAAATGAACTTCGAGATCAAGCTTATGAGAATTCTTTGATCTATAAGGAAAAGACAAAGAAGATTCACGATTCAAAAATCAAAAACCAAGAATTCCATGTCGGTGATCGTGTTCTTCTTTTTAATTCTAGATTAAAGATTTTCTCGGGCAAATTGAAGTCTCGTTGGTCCGGCCCGTTTACGATTACCGAAGTGTTTCCATATGGCACCGTTGAGTTATCCTAACCCAACGGTCCCAACTTCAAGGTAAACGGGCATCGGATCAAGCACTACCACGGAGGGGACGTCCTTGCTATGGATGTCCCAGATCTCCGTCTGTCCCTCATGGACACCTAAATTTGGGGGTGAGTCAAGCTAGTGACTCGTTAATAAACAAGCGCTTCTCGGGAGGCAACTCGTGTTATCTATTAGTAGTAATAATAAAATTGTTTAGTAGTATTAATGAATGAGTGTGGGGGAGTGCTTCTCTCCATGTTTTGTTTTGTGGTATCTGTTTGTGCTTGCAGGATTCCTTATGATCGTGAAGACCTCTGTGCTTGTTTTCAATCCTCCAAACACTCGGTCTCTGATCGATCAAGGGAAATTTTCTATCCTAATCTTATGCATATATCTGATATTGTTTTCCCTTTCACACTTGGAATTTTAAGCATTTGCCTTTTTTGTTCTTTAGTATGGGGTAAAACCTAATATTTTTTGAACATTGAGGCCAATGTTTAGTTCTGGGGGGAGATTTCTGTTGAAATGATCATACCTGTGCTTGTCTGTGTCCCATGAAACCCGGTTTTGACCAATATATTGTTTTATTTTTTTATAAAAAAAAGTTTTGACTGTGCGTGATTGACTAGTCCCTTAAGCTAGAACAAAGGAGATCCTGACTCGACCAAAGTGTTGATCTGGCTATTCCCTTAACTTTTTAGGCTAAGCTTCTACAAGTTGTGCAAAAGATAAATGCTAAACAAGGATTAGTTGGATATCTTAAGAGCTTATATTTGTAATCTGTGGCTTTTTCTCCCATAAACTTCTAACCGGATTAATAAGTGCTTTTTTCGAAATTAGACAAGTTAGTGGTTTAACCGCCCTTAAAAGTCCGTTAAAAATCCGCATTTTATGACAAAATAAGTTTTAATAAGTAGAGTCCTAGTTCAAATTTATACTTAAATTTTCTAAAAAGAAATTTTTTCTAAACGTTGCGTTAAAGTCTAAGTATAATAAGTGTAAAGTGAAAAAAAAATTATTATAACTTGAAAAAAATTTATAAAAAAAAGTGATGAAAAAAATGGGAAATGAAAAAGTGAAAAAGTTGTCACTTTGAAAAAAAAAGCTTAAGTGTCGTAATTGAATAAGATTAGTAAAAATCTCTTTTTCTAAAATTTAAATATGTATTTAAACTAGAACTCGCAAGTGTAAACGTTTTAAGTTGCGGTCTATCTAAGTGAAAGTATTAGTTTAACGGGAATTCCAAAAATTTTGAAATCGAAGGTCCGGTGAGTTCCGATACTATTCTCTGTGGGGTTTCAAAAGCCTAGTCACCTAAGTCATTTGGCTAGGATGTGCTGAGAAGAAATTCGCTACATGGAATGATCTCGCCTTTGAATCTTGGAAAGGTCGTTAAGCTTATTATCAAGTGTAAATGTTTTAAGTTGCGGTCGATGTAAAGTTTTGTATAAAAGTGTTAGATATAGCCACTTGTCTTGTAAAAGTATGTATAGTATGGATGGTTAGGAAGTTGACCGTTATGGGAATGCCAACTTAGGTTGTTTTTTTAACTATGATCAAGACGTTCATGTATATATTTTTGTGTCTTTATCATGGTAACGGTCGAGAAAGTATTTAGCAACTTGTGCCTTATTTGTTTTGTAAATTTTTATTTAACAACAATTATATCCCTTTCCTAATTCTACCCTTAGGTTTTATTCAAATAAGGATGCGAGCAATCACATGTGTCTATTCCGTCGTTATAGCCATGTATGTGTGGTTTTGTCCGCCTTGTTGGTTTATTACTTTTTGGTAGATTAGAAGATCCATACCATATATCACTCTACTAGTCTTATTCTTTATCTTATTAGAGTTAAGTTTGAATGCAATCGATAGAGATTAGAAAGAGTGATCAAACCCTTTTAAGCCTTTTAAACAAAATTTACCTTTATAAACTTGTTACTCCTTAGCTCTAGTGGTAGAGATGTGTATCCTTGCCAAGCTTATGATAGAATACTCATCATGACTGAGCAATTGAGCAAATTAGTTACATCTGACACCGACAAATTTAGTTGTATTGTCGTTAAATGCAATCGTGATTCCTACGAAAGTGAGTTAGTTTTCTTGTATATTTTTTGTAAGCATTTAATGCATTTAGGTTTGTTTAGTGATTTTAGGGGAAACGAGGTTGCTCGAGAGGCGCTTAATAGGAATTCATCTCATGTCGCCATCTGATGACATCAAATAACGTTACTTTTATAGCATCATTTATCCTATGTAAATAACCTATTTTGTAAGATTATTGCAAGAATTGTTACTTAATCGTTTGTATTTGAGAATTGCAATAATTATGGAGTAATTGGAGAAGATTAACAAAAAGGCATGCATTCTGGAGCTTAAACGAAGACATTTGAAGAGAACTGTTCTGACATCTTATACGCCGTATCCATCAAGGAAGATACGGCATATCTGTGCCTGCACTTCACAAAATACCATAAAGGAATGAAGATCAATACGCCATATCCAGAATGAGTCTATATGCCGTATTCAATTTAAAGTAATAAAATATCTTGGAAGATATCGAACGTGGTCCCTACTCCAAGAAACCCTCGATACGCCGTATCCAAGACATTCGATACGCCGTATCGACCAAATTCCAGACCTTATAAATAGAAAACCTAAAAATGGGGTTTTCAGTGTGCTTGATCATATTTTCTATACCTTAACCACAAAAGTTGATTTTTAGAAGACAAGAAAAGCAGAAGAGGTCGAGCAAAGCTATTAATTCCATAGGAAACACTTTGTAATCTCCTATACTCTAGTAATCGTGCTCGATTTGGTATCATTTTTCCGTTTAACTCATATTTTTACCTTGGTTGAATTATTACTCTTGTATTGATTATGACATTTGGGGACTAATACCCTTGGGTATTAGCCATTATCATGCAGATTTCAATGTTTGGTTTGTTTATCTCGAATGCTTAATTTATCATTGATTGTTAGTTTATGTTTATCATCTTATACTGTTTTACGTACTTTTGTATGTGACCTATCATTCAACTGGATCTAGTGATACCGACCACGTTAGCTAGATGCCGGAATGGCTCTCCATATAGTGATTTATATATCTAGATCAATATGATCACAAATAATGACATATCTTCCGCCTTTAGATTAGTGAGCTTAGTTGAGCCTGCATGTGACACTTGGGTTACAACGAGGACGTTTCTTAATCAATTGGTAAAGACATGGCCAGTGGACTACTAGTATATAAATTGCCATTAAGCAGTAAGTGGGTAAAGTCTCTATGAGCTAGGGTTTAACAAGATCACCATTGCTTTAACCCCTAAGGTAGATTATAATCAGCAAATAGGATGATTTATGTGGATACGTTTAATTGTGAATGAATTCTACGTGTCTAGGTCTTAGAAAGAAGTAACGCCTAAGTCTTAAGAATGATATGCCGCCTCAAGAAAAGCATTCATTGCACTTAATAAACAAACCAACATTTTAACTGGATTAATCATGGTTAATACAGTTTTCTTATATTTGGCTACATCGCTCTTCTATCTATGTCTGTTATTCTTTCGTGTGTTATAATGTCTTAAATTGTATCTAATCACCACAAACCAGTGCTAGTCTCTTCAGGCTGAACCCCCCCCCCCCCTTATCAGTTAGAATTAGGATTGACATAGGTTTAGCATAGGATTAACATAGAATATAATTAACTTAGTTTAAATTAACTTAGTTTAGTTAACCAAAATATTGATAAAATAAAAGATTAGTTCTCACTCTTAGTGATCGATACCTTACTTACCACGAAAATCAATCTAATCGGGTACACTGCCCGTTAAAGTGTTGTTTTAGCTAAAGTCGGTGATAAGTGTAAAATACACATATCCGTTTGTACCTAAATTAACCCAATTAAACCCAAAACAGACCAAAAATGGCAAAAATATGCTTGTATTTGTGTTTTGTGTATGCAGGTACGGATATATCAAAAATCACAAGAAAACAGTCAAAAACGGGCAAGCACGGACACGAGAATTGGAAAGAAGGAACAATGAAAGTCGGAAGCCAAGCCAGAAAAAATCAAATCTACTAGTCAACTCCAGTCATTCTGTCAAAAAAGTCAACAAGACCCAAAAAATCCCATCAACTATTCAAAAAAGTCCATAAATGGTCCCTAACCCTAATTGGGCTTCACCCGGATCCATAAGCCCATAACCTTAGCCCAATACCCTTTTTATAAAACTTCAAGGACCATTTTTGTCAATTATAATAGTCCACTTATACCTAAAACCTTTATAAACCAAACACAAGGACTCAAATTGCCAACTCCCCAAAGTTCAAACCCGTTTTACCTCTTTTCAGTTATAAAAAGAAAAAAATGGCGCCAACCCCATTTTACTATTGATGTTCTTCCCCGTTTCACCAAGCCGTAAAATGAGAGGGCAAATAGAAATTAAGGGGTCTAAAGGTCAATTCAAGGGCTCTACATTACTAAGGAGGGGTCAAATCAGTCATATCATTACTTACTTAAGCTCACACTCAAGAGAGCCACGCAGATTGGGAAAGAACTAATGAAGTCTACATTGCTCTATAATCACTCTTAGAAGAAACACATCATGTCACATCACGGATTGCCACGCTGGCAATCTGTGTGTGCACATATGTGATCCAACGTCTCACAACTTAGATCAAATCATTGAAAGAATTGGAGGGCTGAGATTAGATGGATTGAAGAGCAAGCAAAGCCTAGAAGGTTCCTTCACCAGCTATAAAAGGCCCTCATCAGCTCATATACCGGAGTTTTTTTTAGCTAGTTAGATTTTAGTTAATTTTAATTTTTAGCTTAATTGTTTTTTAGTTTAAATTTCTCTTGTAATTTCTTTCAATCATGTAATCAGTTTTAAAGTTAAAATAAAAGTTTAGTTATCTCCTAATTACCATTCATTTTAGTTTTTTTTTGTCAATCATTCTCGATACCCAATAAGCATTCTGCCTCAATAAGCTAATAAGCTCTTATAGCTCATTCAAGTCTCTAAGCTTGAATTTGAGCTTTTAAACTGTCTAATCCTACTCTAAACCAATTAATCAGCTTAAAATTTATATATATTACCTTTGCATATAGATTATGGAAAGCAATTGGAAGTTGGTTGCAATGGAAGACCAAATGGACTTTTACCCTAGCTTATTAATAAGCTAGGGAGCTTGTACCTGCCCTTTTGGGAACCTCTTGTTGAGCTAGAGGGCTTAGTAAGTTTTTTCTTTTAATCTCTCAAATCTAGCTTTAATTATTTCTTATAACTTTTATATACTTAGATGCATAGTTGCATTAACATATCATTCTTAAATTGATCTATAATAACATCTATGATGATACTTATTAGTTAGTAGTTTACATCTATTTTAGATTTTCATTTTAAAAGCATTTCATTATCTGTCATAGTTTGAAAGGGGTGTTTGGTTTAGGTTATTTTGACTATTAAAAGTCAAAGATAATTGGTGAAAGTTTTTAGTCAGTTGAGGTTTGATAAATAAATAAGTTTTAAAAAGAAATTAGTGATTATCTTTAAGTAAAAATGATTTTTAGGCTTATTCTGTTTTTCTTAGCACCATGGGAGGTTTTTGTGTAAAAGTTGATTGCCAAAATTTAATTTAAAATCTTTGAGCCTTTGTTTGTAGTTGAATTGTTTCTACACACTCACCTTGAGTGTGTCTAGACCAAGTGGAACCACTAAGCTAACATGCATATTGGTCTTTGTGTCTTGCAAATTGCATCAGCAGGAACTAAGAAGTTCCTGCTGTCACTTTTTATCCAATTTTTAGAGTAAGCACTCTTAGTATTTAGTTGTTAAGTTTCAAGTTAGAAGTAATCTAGATATAGCTTAATATAGCTTAGGTTTTAGTTTTCATTTTATTGCTTATTTTCTTAGCCTAATCAGCTGTTAAAAGACCTTTGCATCAGCAGTACTAAGTTAGTTAGTACTGCTGAACTTTAGGCTTATAATTGGCTTAGCTATTGTAGGATTTAGGATCTTAATTTTAGCTTAACTTTAGTAGACATATAGCTTAGCATAAATCATTACTCATTTTATATTTTCAGCTTAATAATCTAGCTTTATTTTGCTTTTAAAAGTCACTTAAAAACCTGGAAAGCCAAAAACAGCAGTTTGCCAAAGTAGATTCTTAGATTGTGAAATTAAGCTTAAGATTCTAGTTTTTATTGCTTTTATAGTTAGTTAATAAGTAGTTTAATTAGTTCTCAGAAGCTTAGAACCTAGTTTTGCTCTTTGTGCTTTTTAGCTTAATGATATTTTGTGCTTATTTTCTAGATTTCTGAGTTTGCTTGTTTCCTCATCATTTTCAGTAGCTTAAAAGTAGTTCATCGTCTCTCATATATTATTTCATTCATTAGATTACGCATGGTCATATGCTTGTCTACTAAAATCACTTTCCTTTTTCAAAATGAGCTTAATTTAAGCTTTTTGCAAGTCAAAAAGCACAAGTGAGCTTAACTCACTTGTTTCTGTAATCAGCTTATAGATAAGCTCTTATTGAGCTTATTTGTGAGTTTCAGCCCATATAGCTTTTATTAACTTTGTTCCCACCAGCTTGTTTTACAACTTTGCTCTTTTAAGTTTTTAGTAATAAGCAGTTTTAAATTCTCAAGTGCTTAAAAGGACTATGCTTGTAGTTGGGCTGGGCTCTCAGGGGCTGAAAGTGTAATTTTCTAAGTTTCTTTAGTTGCATAGTTAGTCCTTGTAGTTTTCTTTTATTTAATTAATAAATTAGTTTAATTTTTAATTAATTTTAATTAGTCCCTTTAAATAAAAAGTAAAAATTAGGGCTTTTATTTTTTAAAAATTTCTGCACACTTTCTTTATTTAGTGTAATTTTTATAATATTTTTAGGATTCTATTTTTAATAATTTTATTATTTTTAAGGTTTTTAATTAGTTTACATTTTAGAAAAATCATATCTTTTAATCTAAAAAGACAAAAATAGTAATTCCTTTTTCTAAGATTTTCTTTTTACTTATTTTATTTAGGAAAAATATAATTTCAATTATTTATATATATATTTTTATATTTTCTAGGATTTAATTAGTTTTAAATAGTTTTTAATTCTTAAAAAAAATCAAAAATAATCTAAAAAATATTTTTCTTTTTCTTAAAATTTTCTTTTATCATAATTAAGGTTTAGAAACTTAATTTGCAATTTTAAAGTTTTAATTTAGCAGGTTTGCTTAATTGTAGCGTTTTAATTGTTTCCCGTATTTGTTTAATTGTTTAGTGCCTTTAATTTTCCATTTTAATTGTTGTTTTTTATTTAGTAGTCATAGCTTATCAAATCATCTATTTTCTTATTCAAATCATAATCCGGACTAAAGAGGTTTCAATTTCACTATCCTTGGAAACGACCCGGTGATCATAACATATACCGTAATATACGTATTCTATATATATCTTTGTGAGTGGAATTGTCCAAGGGTTACTTGGGGATTTCCTTAATTTCTCTATAAGTATATTATTTTATATGTATGTAAAACTACTATCAGTTTTTGGCGTCGCTGCCGGGGACTAGTGTTTAAGATTCCTTCGTTTTTAGTTTATTTGGTTTGAAGATCCTTTCACCCTCGAAAGTTTCATTCTTGTTTTATAATTCAAAAATTCAAAAAAAATCATAAAATATAAAAATAAAGAGTAAAAAAATATTTTCCCTTTCTTTTTAGTATATATATAATATAAAAAAAAAAAATTAAAAATATAAAAAAAATCTTCCGTTTTAATTAAGAGATAAAAGTCACCAATGTGTTAAAAATACCAAAATATAAATCTCTCAACGAAGAATTATCATAATCAATTCCCTGAACATGTTGGTTCCCAAATCGAGACTAAAGAATGTAACACTCGCCATTTGTGTCTCTTAAACGAAGTACGGCTCACCTTGAAAAGCAATTTTCAAGAGCTACCGTGAAGTAGTTGATTATTTGGTTTAAGTCTCTTCCGTGTAACCGTTAAAATTCATTGTAAAAAAAATAAAAAAATAAAAAAAATTAGTGTAAAGTTTTGCTTTTTGATTTTTAGTTTTTTTTCTTTTTATGCGCACTCGTTCGCAATCTCGAAGACGTCGACAACAACAAACTCTTCCGGTTGTTGTTGAAAATTTTGATTTAGAAGAACCAATTGTCGATCAAAACATTGTTGCAATAGCCGACAATCATACGATGGCCCAAATGTTACAAGCACCCATCGAGGGGTATGAAGATGCTATAGTTGTTCCACCGATTAATGATAACAATTTCGAGCTTAAACAGCCTTTGATCAATCTTGTGCAAAGTAATAAGTTTACTGGTAGACAAGACCCTCACAATCACATTTGCATATGCAGCATCATGACTGACAGTCATAACATGGGAATTCCACCATGTTAGAGCACCTGCTAGAAGAGTACAAGTGGAAAACTTAACTTGATTTTCCACAGGGCAGTTGCTTATGCGGAAAATAGTCTCCATCCTTTCGAACCATTGAGTTAATTTAATAACTCCCTCAGTGCCTTTGAAATATAGAGGTTTTCACTTCATAAAGTCTTGGTAAGTGCATTCTCGAACAATGCGTTCAGTCCTTCTGCCACCCGTTCCCGAAGTGTGGCTATCATCGCCATTCCTGTTTGCATCACTGCTAGCCAAAAGCGTTAGTGAACACCTTGGTCAATCAATGCCTGAATTTAGGGCATTAATGACCGATGATTGGGTGTTGCTGTTGGTGCAGTGGTGTTGTGACCTGGTGTTGTTTAACCTTGTGCTTTTTTTGGTGCCATTTTCTTCAATCACAAGAAAATATAATACCCGTTAGATTTCATAAAATCATAACCATGACATGACATATACATGATAAATAAACTAAGATCACATCACACAGTGAAATATACAACTCAATTGTAATTCAACAATGATAAACAATCGAACTTCATTCATAAACAAATTTGATTACAAACGTGACATAATATAACCATTCCATATATAAATTGGAAAACATACATGAATGGTTCAGATAAAAAATGATCATAGGTTACAAAATAAACATAACAACCTAAAGCCTTACTAGCCGGGATTAAACCCGTAATACTTTTATTAGTCAATATACAAAATGAACTAGCCATAACATGATCAAATCTATGACTGCTACCAGGAAGCCTCCTCCTGGCAAGCTCTGGCGTGCAGGACCTCCAACAGGGTCCCTACTGTCCCTGTAGTGCGGTAACCTGTCCCTGTAGTACTGCCACTTGTCCCTGTAGCATAGTCACCTGTCCCTGTAATGACTGCATCACTGTCAATGTCTGTATAAGCTGCTGCTTAAGACGGGTAATATCAGTCTTCCTCACTCTCTCATCTCTGCAGATCTCCTCTGGTCTGCCTTCAGCATATCTGAAATCACAGCCTGTCTCCTGTGATCAGCAGCATGCAACTCTCTAATCTCTGACATCTGACCCAGTATGGTAGTGCGTAGTGACATAACCTCTTCACGGGCAAGATCACTCGCATCCATCGATTACCTCTAAGCCTCTCGGGATAATCTAGCCTCTGTCTCCATCTGATGACGTGTATATGCATGTGCTCGTCTATCTCTAAACAACATATTGAGCCGACCATCCATAATTTTGTCTCTGACTCTGCTCATCGTCTAACCTCGTATAAATCTCATCCGTGTCTTGCCTAACCCTAGTCTCAAATGCTATCATATGTTGACCCAACTCCGTGTCAGTACTAACTGGTGCCCCCTGAAGGGTCTCAATTATCTCGTCCCACGAGTCGGTGATCCCATATCCAACCTCTCACTCTGGATCATGCCTGATCTCCCTATCCATAGTAGTTACAAAGCCATAGTCTACCCTAAGACCCCCAGCCGGTCTAGTAGTAGCAGCAGATGAGCTCTCTCCTACCTCGTATCCAGGACCAAGAGCGATACCTAACCTCTTCCGAGGTGGTAAGGTAACCTCGGGTCTGTCCTCCCTACGACTAGCAGAGGGTAGTAGCAATGGTGGTGATGAAGTGGGAACTGATATGGGCAAGGGTGGTGGTATCCCTAATGATGGTGCATCTAGTCTGGTGGGGTAGAGTATGAAGGGTGGTGGTAATGGTAGAGAATGGGAAGTAGATGCGGCCTTAGCTCTCATCCGGATCATAGCAGCTCGATAGCCCAATGAACGAATGGGCTAGGGAGTGGTGCTAGGAAATAACACAGGTAAGGGGTAAGTGGTAGTATGGGAGAAGGTACTCTGGGAAGTGGATGAAGACCATGGGAAGATGGTGATGAAGGTGGGAGTAGATATAGTGAGAAGTCGCAACCTCTGCATCTCCAGACCAAGCTGGTATAGGTACCTGGAGCAAGAATATAAATACCTACTGTCACACGATATGCAGGGTTGTGTGTGTGGTCGCGAGACAGTCAACATCCTCGAACGGCTTTGTCTCCTCCGCGGGTGGGGCCTGATCAGTAGTGTTTGTAAAAGCAACAACTACAGAGTCCAAATGAGACAGGGTGCTCCTCCTACCTCCTTATCCCATCATCCCCATGTCAACATCCATCATCCTCATCCTCCCTCCTAAAAAAAAGGATGCTCAACCTCATCGTCTCGTCATCTCCACCATCAGCAGAATAGTTAAAATAGGAACCTCCTCGGGTCCTCGTCGCCATCCTCCCTCCGGGTCTTGCCCGTCAGGAATCGGACTCCGGACATAGACAGGAGACTTCGCATTGGGTTAAGGCATCCTCAGCATCTGGCTATCCTCAGCAACAATTCTCATCATCAGTATCCTGGGCCTGGAACATAATTCTGGCGAAGTGATGCCTCGCTCTGCTCCTCAGGGCCAGCACGTAATCTGGAAGGTGTGGAACTAAATAGCTGCCACCACGTATGGGATCCTCTCATACCCGGTAGCTCAAGTACTCGTGATCATCTGAGCTCACGGTGATCTATGACTGATAAAACCCTCAAATGGGCTACTGAACCTCCGTGTATTGGTAACAAACCCCCGATATCATCCGAATTTGACAGACTAGAATCTGAAAATTCAAAATAGCTATATTAGTTAAAAAAAAAAAAAAAATTTTTAAAATAAAAAAAGACCCCTTATAGTAATATACATTTATATCATAACATGTATATCAATTATGAATGCATCTAGTCTAACCAACTAATGCAACAAGTAGTATATGCATGAATGTATGCACATATGTATGTCCCGTGTAAAACCCCTTTGTATGAATTCGATGTTTGAAAATGGTTATAGTCTAGCAAAAACATTTGACCTGGTTCTCTATAACCTTGGCTCTTGATACCAATCTGTAACACCCCCAAATTGGGTCGCAGCGGAATAAGGATCCGGGGCGTGTTACTTCATAGATCAGTAACACAAGATGTATATAGAACGACCAAAAAGTCATTTTAAAACTGATACGTTAGATTTAACAAAGTGTTTGTTACATAAGACAAAGCTTCACTTGTCTACTTGTTCAAAATACAAAGATTTCTAGCCCATAACAGTTATACAAAATGTAATGCGACAAAATCTTTAATGCATGATATCCAAATCAAAACCACCAATGTATCCCTTGCACCTCGTGCTTACTGATCCCCTGAAAAACATTGCTTTAAAACGTCAACAATAATGTTGGTGAATTCATAGAGGTATGAAAAATCATAAATATGAAGGTACCACAAGATTTCCCCAAGTGTAGATAATGCAACAGATGCAACAATCATATAATTGTAATTACGTTGCCCTAAGCTCATGACACTGAAGCTCGACATAAATGAATACCATATAAATGGCCTACATTGCCCGTGATGATGTTCTAACCCGCAACATCCTACGTTCGACATGGTATACGTTCGTTTGCCCAGTGATAGCTAATCACCCGAACGGGGATGTCAATCCCAATAGATCTATTCATAACAATCCGCGCTCACAATCCATGTAAACCTAAAAAGTTCATGATAATGGGCTCAACTAGGGTTATCGCTACTTAGGAAACACGTAATCATAATATGAAACTTACCAGCATGTGTCCCAAGTTATAAGAACGATTGCATGTTCTTACACCCAAAAACTTCATAAACAAAGCATGTAAAACGTGGGGCTATGAACTCACCTTGAGTGAGCGAATAACAAGAATATCACAGATAATGCGTCACATAAATCGTCAGATGCAACCTATTTAAATTAAGGTCGTATAAGTACTAATCACATTGTGTAACTACTACCATATATCATTCTATATCGCTAATCACCATCTAATTATTTTGGAAAAATTGTGTTTAATAAGTTAAAATGTTTATAATTACCGTTGTAGTAAAACTGGCGTACCTTTCGCGTTTTAAGCCCTATTTTGACGTTTCTTATGCCCACGTTTTCGTATTAGGACGAGTTATCATAATTTTACATTTTCATATTTTTAATCCCCTGATGAAACTACATTTAACTTTACCCAACATTTATAAAGTTTCTTTTTATAGTTTAGTTTATCGTAAAACCCGTAAACGTCGTATTTTATTCGTTATAGCTCTATTTTTAGCGATTCTTTTGAGAATGTTATCGTAATTGAAAGTTCTATTTATTTATGAGGTTTACAAAAATAAATGTTTCTGTCATGAATAGTAACTTTTATAAAAATTGTTTTATAAAAGTATTAATTGTCGTAAACTCGCAAAATTCATAACTCATTCGTTATTAATTGAAAATTTTTGTTTCTTAACAATTTGGAATCCTAAAAATATGTGTAATCTGTTAAAAATACTAAACTTGCTGTTTTATATAATTTTTATAAAATTGATTTGAATAAAAATTCGATCTAAAATCAGTTTATTTATCGTATAACTTGTTTTTACCGTAACTTTTTCGTTAGTTATCCGTTTTTCAAGTTTCTTAGATTTTTGGAATCGTCGTGAGACGTATGATTTTATAAAAATATAAAATAGACATGTTTATTTTCGAATTTTGGACAGAAAGTTTGAATGGCTTTGTTAAGTCCATAACTAACCTTATTTTTATACTTTCCTACTTTTATAATCTAACCACAAATCTTATAATACCATTAATATGTTATTAATATCAAAAAATATATATTAGAGATTCATAGTTCCATAAATCGTCCATTTTTCCAAATTTATAAGTCCATAATAACACTTATAAACCATAACTTTCATAAGTAACCTTAAATCGCTAGTTTTATACAAAACCATTTTTACACAATAACCATGAGTGTACAATCCCTTTCCATCCTTTTACAACCTTATTTTAGTGTCCATATAACATGACTAAAAGTCCATAAAAAAGATAAATGTCATTGCATTACTTTTACTTGTAACATATTAAGTTAACTTTATAAACCCTAATTTGCATTTATCCATTTTTACACCAAAACAACATGGTACAATCCTTTTACATCCATTTTAACATGATCTCATTAACATCATAACATGTTTAAAAGTGAACAAATCTATAATTACAAGTAAAAATCATTTTTACATGTTAAAAAGTCCTAATTGGTGATTTTGATATAAAGACTAACATATGCATAAAAACTTATGAAATGAAAAGATAAAGGTGCTAGATAACCTTAATGATGAATGATGACGTTGAGAAATATGTGCTAAACCCTTGTTTAGACTTTAAACCCAAGCTAGCAAGATATGAAAACCCTAACTTTCCATATGAAACCCTAGCTTTCCTTTTCTTGATAATTACTTGAAAATGGTTAACCAATGCTTGGAAACATCTTAGTATATCTTAGGAATGATGTAGGTATGTATGTAAATGAGGTAGAAAATTTTGTATGGATTACTTAAGGGGATGTTTGTTTGCCGTGGCCTAATAGGGAGAGAAAGGAGAGAAAAGTTTGATTTTTAGCTAAGTGTTTAAGTTGTATGTGTTTCTTACCACTTGCATACTAGTATATATGAGATATTACATGGTCAAAAGGAAGACTATGGTCAAATTGGGACAAGTTATGGCTAGGTTTTAATTGAAAAGTGTAGTACAAAGACCACTTGTAAGATATTTTTCATTTTTCTTGTATCATTTGAAACAAATCCGGCCATAAGGAGATGTATATGATATATTTTTGTAGTTTTTATGTATTGGGTATAAATGTGGGTATTTGTTGAAGCGTAGGAAAGTTTTGGTGGTTCGGGGAATGCCTAAGAAAAAGACGCTAATAAACGTGCGAAACGTAATCAATTTACGCTACCAATAAAAATACAATAAACAAAGTTTATAATTATCATCAAAATAATTTCTTAATACTTGCTTGATTGAACGTTTGATGGTTTGATGCCCGTTTACATTGCACGCTAATTTTTATCTTACACGATTTAATGTAACGTTTACGATTTAAAGCAAACACGTACAATACAAAAGATTCATTGTAGATTTATCGACGTCGTCAATGACTTGAAAACACGGGGTGTTATAGATAGTGTTTGCGCTAAGTACATGACCTGGAATAGAAGATTGTTTACTTTGTACAAGGCGTATGATGGTAGACCTGTCATATTTGGGAGCAACCTAAAGGACAAGGTCATCGGTAGAGGTAATATTACTCATAACTTCATTACAATTACCAATGTTGAGCATGTTTGTGGTCTAGCTTTTAACTTGATTAGCGTAGGTAAATTATGTGATGATGATTGCGTAGTTAGTTTTACTAAAGTAGATTGTACTATTAGTACAAATGGTAAAATGTTAGCTAAAGGAAATAGGAGAAATGGTCTATATACTTGCAAATTGGGAGATAACTCCAAACAACAAATTTATCTTACATCTGTGGTGGATAACATAACGCTTTGGCATAGGAGGTTAGGTCATGTCAATATGAGGTTAGTTCAAGACTTAGCTGCCAACGAGCTAGTAAGGAACCTACCAAATTTAGCTTATGAAAGACACTTTATGATACATGTGGTCAAGGAGTGCAATGTAATGCAAACAATAAGACTAGGAATGAAGTGTCAACTAGTAGGGTTATTAGAGTTTTATACACTTAGATTTGTTTGGAGCCCATCTCCATTCAAAGTTACAAAGTTTAACAACTATACTTTAAAGATTGTTGAAGATCACTCCAACTACACTTGGGTTGTGTTTTGTAGAGTCTAGAGGATATATCTTAGAAAAGATTTAAAATATTGTGTAAAAGGTCCTTATAAAATCAACATGATTGTCTGCTAAGTTATTTAATATGAAACAAATCATCGTAGTGAATTTAATAAAATGCAATTTGGGAGTTTTTGTGAACAACATGGAATATCTTATAACTTGTCAGGCCCGTTCACTTCTCAATAGAGTGAGATTGTTGAAAGAACATATCGCAAGTTAAGAAAGATGAGTCGTGCTATGTTAGTAGAGCAATCCATTCCACAAAAGTTTTGGTGTCATGCATTAGATACGGAAACTTACATTTTAATAGGGTTTATATTAGAAAATTCATTAATAAAACACCCTACAAAATCCTTAGAAATAGGAAGCTGCAAATCAGTTACTTTAGGAGACTTTGGTTTTAAAGATATTTATAACTTTAACACAAATACCATCACACACAAGTTCGATCCAAAGTCATACAAAGGTGTGTTTTTAAGATACTCTCAAACTTGTAAAGCATATATAGTGCTTAACAAGGAAACAATGAGAATTAAGGAATCTCTTAGTGTTACCTTTGATGAGAGCTTTCCCAAGCCCAAGTCATCTCCTTTGGTAGAAGATGATAGGATCAATAAACCTATAGTTCAAGATCTCAATGGGTCACCGTCATTACAAGTTAATATTTTAGACGAAGGCTATCCAAAGAGTCTAAAAGAAGCTAAAGGTCATCTAATAAAACAAGTAACTGGTGAGTTAAATGAGAGGACATTTAGGTCTAAGACTAAACAAGCTTAAGATTTTTGCATGACATTTTTCAAAGTCTAAATTGCACGAGTCTAGTTGAGGTTGTTCATGGTTGACATGCACCATAGGATATTGATTTGAGTGAGTTAGGGGTCAAATATAAGGATAGAAGTATAGAGGCCGTTTGCATACCCTATTAGAGATATTTTTGCTCTTAGAGCTTATATGTTTACATGCTATGTGCTAGGACTTATGTGAAAGGCATAGAAGTTAAGCAACATTGTTTTTTTAACGAGATAAAGGATAGATGTCAATGCATTATTCAAACTATGGTTGACATATCTCAGATTCTACATGTCAAACCTACATGTTATGAACAAGAAATTTGATCTACATCTTGTCAATATTGTGATAATTATCGCCTCACATATTTAAATGTGTGAAATCGACTTATTCACAACATTGCATGCTCTATTACCCATGATAGACATGAAAGATTAAATAGACAAATTCATTGACAAAATCACTTTGGATCACAACTCACCCTTGTGTTGAAAAATGTTGTATTTGTGTCAACTTGTTCATTTTATGTGTTAATTGCTATGTGTATTAGGGTAAAAAAGAAAAGAAAAGGACTTAATGCAAACATAATTTTAGGGAACTAGTTTGTGTAACTTAATGATCGCTTCTCAACCAAACCTCAACTAAACTACTCAAACCACCAAAGCATAATTTTCTTCCCAATATAGTACTTTCCTTACAAAAGGCATAACTATCTCAAAAATTAAAGAATCAAAGGTACCAAAACTTTACTATCCAATGGTTATTAACCATTCTACAATTTATACCTAACTCTTCGTATTTCACTATAAACGCATTTAGATACAAGCATACTCATCACATCTCATTGTGATCAATCTACCTCTTCATTGAGAATATGACCTCAAAGTATTTCATGAAACAGGTCGATTGCCGATATCACATTAGCTCCTACAAACCTTTTGAAAATCGTCCTTGTCAAGAAGGTCGTCATTGCGACAAAACAACCCTTTACCCGTGCTAATTGTCTCTCATTTGTGAATATACCATCATCCATTTATCCCTATTGTTAGTGCAAATATTACGATATTTAATCTATACGATCTCTTTATGTTTTGGTGATGACAAACATGTAACTTGGAATACTTAAGTAAATTGCGTAAGTTACTCCGAAATCCAAACAAATAATCAAAGCATACCTCGCATCCACATCGCTCGACGTCTCGATCTACATAAACAACGATATTTGTTTGCACTCGACTAGAATCACGTAAGGTATGTACAAACAACAATAAACATGTAGGAGATCAAAGCAATAAGTATTTTCTTAAAATTTAAATTTTTTATAAATATAATACAAAACTATTTCTCAAAAAATATTAGACAAATTATTTACAATTAAATAAATAAAGTGTTTTATTTGGTAATTATTTTGAATTTCAAAATCTGGTCATTTCCCCCCAAAAACAAGTTTCACTTTCACCAGATTTCACCTTCACCACAAAAAGAAAAAAACAAGAGTGTCTGTCAGGGCGGTCCCTTAAATAGGCCGGAGGCCCCCTTAAATACCGACGGCTCCCTAATATATCTGGGACCGCCATTTCCTAACAGTCTATTTTTCAGCTCCTATAATTAGTGGGTCACCTCTAACTATTTTCATAACCCTTTTGCATAAATTTTTCATTAAGTTCTTTCACGCTCTATAATCTCACTAATCTCTTTAAACCTTTGATCATTTAACCTTGTTTAATCTTGATTTAAAATGTGATACAATCTTCTATCCATCCTTCTTCCTCAAGTGCAAAGAGAAGGAACTTTTTGTCATCGTCAAGATACGAATTTATGTAAGTCTAGGTTATTTCATTGTAACATATGTTTAATATAGATCAATTCCAACGATTCCAATCTTTAGTAGTGTATAGATCCGAATGGTGTGTATATTCTGAAGGGTTGATTGTGGGTTGGTTAGTAGTTTGGGCCTTAAAATACATTAGTGTAGTGGTAGATTCGTTCTAGCTAAGATTAGGTATACTTTTACCCGTGTATTTCCATATAATTATCCGGTATTTTCAGTCTTATAAATTTAAAGCTTTTGAAACACATCAAGGAGCTTGTTGATTAGTAAAGTAACTCTCGAGTTGGATACTCGAGGAGTGGAGTAGGGCGAAGATGAGCTTCGTAACCGAACCACTATAAATCATCGTGTCAGTTTGCATTTTCTTTTACCTTTCTCTTTACTTATGTCTTTGCATTTATAGCTTTACTTTTACATTTGCATTGTGCTTATGATTGTGTGCATTGTTGTGTATTTTGTGTTAGTCATGGTTGTGTAGCTCTTTGTAGTAAACATTGTGAGTGTGGATATATTGGTAGAATATGCGCTAGTTGTTTTAAATCCATTATCGACACTCCTCATATTGCGTCAAACTTGATTGGTGATTTGATACAAATAATCTAGTTCGAAAACATCTTCTAGAGGCGGACCTTTTAAATAGGGCGGCCCCCTCATGTACTAGGTGGCCTCCATATATTTATGGGACCGCCGGCAGAGAGTCATGTAATTATTGATATAAAAGATTTAATGTTTTTTAAAGGAAACGTATTCACCCCTCCCCCCCCCCTACGGTTTCCACAATTGGTATCAGAGCCATGTCGCTCTAGTTTTCAAAACAAATGGTTTTTAAAATAGAGTACGATCCATGTATCAAATTACCCATGAATGGGGACTAAATATGGAAAGTGTTTTGTTGTTTGATTCGTACTAGTTTTGTTATTAAATATACTTCGTATACTAGCTTGAAGGAAAATTTTCTCAAAAGAACTTGGAAGTGTCAACTTATGTTTGTCTAAGTCGTAAGAGTAGAAATGATGTCTAAAACACGAAATTTATGTGCTGGAACAAGTTTTTAAAGTCTTATGTTCTACAGATAAGTTACAAAATGATTTTGAACAAAAAAACGTGTTTTGGGGTCTTTGTTGGCGGTCCCATAAATGTTCGGGCGGCCTCCAAATATATCTGGGGGCCGTCACCTTTATGGGGACCGCCTGTCTGTTTCGTCAGTTTTTGGCAAACTTTGAAAAATCATATAAAATCAACCGTAAGTCCGTAGAAGTCGTGCCACCCGCCATTTCGAAGATAATTGAGTCTAGTTTCATTTAAAAATACTTTCAAGTCTTTATTCTAAACTTAAGTATTGATCTTGATTAATTTATAAAATGGGGAGGAAACTAAATTTGTTTTCAAATAAAATCAAGCTATGTATACATCATTATATCTAATACAC